>CAKAOI010048565.1:70910-112589 GCA_916701655.1 Sebastiscus albofasciatus
ATAATCACATGCAGTTTGGGGCAAATCATAGTCAAGTCAGCACACTGACACACTGACAGCTGTTGTTGCCTGTTGGGCTGCAGTTTACCATGTTATGGTTTAAGCATATTATGCTATTTATGCTAAATGCAGTACCTGTGAGGGTTTCTGGACAATATTTGTCATTGTTTTGTGTTATTAATTGATTTCCAATAATAAATATATACATAAATTTGCATAAAGCAGCATATTTGTTTATGTTGAGATCAGCTGTTCTAGCAGCGGAGCATCGTAAAACACTTCATTCAAACTTGACAGAAACAAAATAAAACTCACCAAAACTGTTGTCGTTAGTCTTTTCAGCAATCAACAACTCCGGTTTGGTTGAAATAAACTCTTATTTCAGTGAGTTTGATGTGAAAATAGGCCGACTCTACACGCTGTCTCGTATGGTGGGGCCTCTGGTGATTCCCACCCCTATATTTCATTAGAAATAAACTTTATTTCCAATCTATTTTTTGCTTTATGGGGTGTCATTAGCAAACCAAACCTCCTACATCCAGGGCAGCTGATGCGTGCTTGCCATCCAAGATATTAACAGATAATTGTACAAACCATTAACTGTACAGCTTTAATTCACATAACACTATCTAACCTCCATTTCCTCATCTGTTTCAAGCTTTTTAATCTCTTTTTAGTTTTTTTTCCCTCCAACATGATTCTCATGTGTCTATGATTTTCAGTTTCTTTACATTTATCTCACTGCATGAAAAATTAAAATGAGCAGAGCTACTGTGTTTTTTTTTTTTTTTTTAGGAAGCAATAACGTAGGCAGAAGATGGGATATTTAACTATCATAAATCATGTATTTCATGCCCACAGAGCAGATATATCTACAATGTAAACTTCCCAGAATTGCCTTTTCTGTTTCTATCACTGCTATCAAATGCAATGTCATATTTAATACATTTACAAATGAAAAAGGGCTGAAATGGATGATAAAGGGCGCTGAAGAACTCGAGCAATATCATACTAATATTTTCATCTCGCAACTCACCAAGGATGTCACGCTTGATTATTTGTGAGCAGAAAATGAGATGGAAAGGATCTTGACTTCACATCGCGCATCAATAAAGATGTTTCTTTATTCTGCCTTTGTACCACCAGCACCTCCGCCTACTCTCCTTTTGTTCTTTTATACCTCTCCTCCTCCTCTTTAGGCGCTTTTCTTTCAAACGGCTTTTACGCCGGCTCACACACACACACACACATGCATGGACACACACCCAGGTACACACTTACTCTTCCTTGCTGTGCTCAGCAAGACAATAAGTTGATAGAAAGTCATTATTTCAGGTCCCCCTCCACTCCAGTCTCGCACCAGTTTGTCATATCCTCTTTGTCCCGCAGAGAAAACCTCATATCACCGAAGTAATTTGACGCTTTGGGGAATTGGGGTCATTTGAATCGGCAGGAGTGCAGTAATTACTCGAAACCGGGCAGCGTCCGGCGTGAGACGGCACGTGTTGAAAAGTTTCAGCTGTCACAAGCGGCACTTTTAATTTGCACGTCTGTCATTTCAGGCTGCGTTTGAGCTCTAAGCAGCCACAGCCGACGAATCCGACGGCTGGAAAGAGAACAAGCCTTTCCAACAGAAACTCAATGTGCGTCCATCTAGATTGTAGGGGACATGTACCCTTTACAAGGGGACAAGTATTACATTTGAGTCTAAATGGCTGTATTGTGGTTTCATTTGAACATTACATCCATTAGTCTTTCGGCTTTTTCTGTCTCACTCGGCTGCACTCCCAATCTCTGAGGTGTGCGAGCACATTCATTCTTGTTTTTGTGGGTTGGAAACTGACTGTGTTACTAATAGACTTGTCAGCGAGGTATTTTTCATACTGAGTTGTGAAACTACCCTTTTAAACTTGCCGTTCGTTCCCCAACCCTCCTCCCCTCACTGTCTTTCATCACTTTCATCTCTCCCGCCTAATTCCCTTTGCATCAATCATTCCCTACTCGATTTGCTAGCTTTCTCCAACCTGGCTGCAGTTGAGCCGCGGCTCCTTCGTCTTTTATCTTCATTCTCTCTCCGCCTTTGTCGTTCTCTTTCTCTCCTCCTTTCTGTGTGTCACATACACCCAAATTCAAAAAGTTTATTTGTATGCATCTCCACTGGCTGCCGTGACAGGAAACCCACCTTTCGTGTACGTCTGAGTAACTGGATTTGAAATACCCGTTCAGCCTCTCTAGCTCTCCCTTAACTTGTTGTTCATTCTTCACTCCTTCTCTATATTTCACTCTCTAAGCCCTGCTTTATTTGTTTTAGATCTGTCATTTTGAATTTGTTTTTGACTCTACCTCTCCCCCTTGCTGTGAATGTATAGTGAGTTGCTTTTTCTCTCTCCTATCTTATCCTTGTTGGTCTTTACTTCTTACTCTTTGCAACTCTTTCTTTTTTTTCACCGCTCTCTCTTTTTAAGCCACATTAGGGGTGTTATTCTGGACAATGTCTGTGGGTCAGTTGGTTGGTCCACCACTTTATAATGGATTATATTGAAGTTTGAAGCAGACATTCATGCTTCCCATATAATGAATCCCAATTACTTTGGTGATCTCCTGACTTTTCCTCTATGGCCACTAGCAGGTTGACATTTTTGGTTCAGAGTGAAATGTCTGGACAACTATTGGATTGCCAGATGTTCGTGTTCCCCACAGGCTGAAGTCATCACCAGCTCATTCCACTTTGTTGCATTAATGACTTGGTTAGGACTGGAAACGCAAAGATTAGACTTGACCTATTGGTTGGTCGAGACTTAACTTAGGACTTTTTAGCCAAGACTTGAGGCTTACTTGTAACTTGCAAAGCAGTGACTTTGTTCCACCTCTGTAAGAAGTGATCACAGTGCAGGCAGAATTAAGAGAACACTTAAAGCCCCGGACACAAGCCGATCAAGCCGACGGCCGGCCCTCGGCCAATTTCAAGCCGTTGGTGAATGTCTGTCTCCCTAGTTTTGCGGTGTGTCCAACACTGTCGGCTCTAGTCTGCCCTCGTCAGAGGCTTTTTGGCCAGTTCCGCATGTTGAATCGGCGGTGGAGCCCGTCAATTAGAGAAATCACTCTGATTGGCTGTTCAGCTTAAACAAATCCATGCACAAGAAGAGAAAGGGAAGTGAGGAAAGCAAGCAAACAAGTAAAATCAAGAGGGCACACACAGAACGCTCTTTTCACATTTCATCTTCAAGAGTTGAGTGAGAGTGATGTGTAAATGGTTGGCAAACGCTGCTTTATTTCATGTATGTATAATAACAACGGCTGGTATATCCACAGTCCTCGGTCTTCCGGTTTCGCCAAGACACAGGCGACGTGTATCGAGGCAATAGTCTGCCTTCATCTCCGCTAGTTCTTTGATGTTGGATTGGTGTGTCTGGGCCTTGAAGCTACTACGAGGAAATTTCATTTTGTGTTGATTTTGGCAGTCCCTGTGGACAAAAGCGATAGTGTTTTCGAGCACCAGAGTACCTTTAGAAAAACTCTAATTTACTGCAACAGGATCGGAGATTCTGCCCCGTTCAGTCCTGGCTCTGGTGCCTTCCTTCCTTCCTTCCCTCCAGCGGGCCCAGCAATACGGCCTGGGCCTCCAGCAGTGTGATGTCAGTGTTGGCTCCCGTCAGAGCAGCGAGGTGAAGCTCTGCTCCTGGTTAGAGGAGAAGTTGCTGCTGCTGAAAACGGAGCTCTCCACCTCCCGTCGGAGCTCTGATTGCAGGTCAAAGGCGACAACGAAGCCGGATCCCCGTTTGTCCACGGCGGGCTGGTTGCTGCCGGAGGCCCCGCTGGAAGCCATGCTGGAGGCCCGGCTGGAGTCTGAGCTGAAGGAGATTCTGGTGAAACCTGTGTGCCGTAAATCTGTCTGAGAATAACTGGTTTCATAACTGGTTAAAAGTTCCTCGTGGTAACTTTAATACCGGGTTTAAATGCAGAGGGCTGCAATCAGATGCAATTATGCGGATGAGATATCCAGATACAGATCACATGTTAGCACCACCTGTCAGTGAGCTCTTAGCCTTGTTTTCCCCTCAATTAGACGCTCTCTGGATCAGACTCCCTCACTTTGATGTTGCGGTGTATGTGTCTGCTTGATATGCAGTTTGAACTAACTGTTACTAATAGGATGCTATCTGTTGCGAGGGTCAATGTATCACACACTCCGATATCAAAGTCCCCTCTCTCTTTCTCTCTCTCCTTAATCCATCCCCTCTTCCTTTCCACCCATCCATCTCATCCTTCATTCCTCCCTCAGGTTCTCCCCTTCATCTGTCTGTCCTCAGCTGACTCACCGCATCCGTCTCTTCACCTCCATTTCTCCATCCCCCCTTCTCTCTCTCTCTCTCTCCTCCTCGCGCCGCTGCCTCCTGTTCCCCGTCTCCCTCTCTCCCTCCCGTCCTTTCAGCCCCGTCAGTTTTATCCCTCTGTGTGTCTACCGCTCTCTCTGTCACTCCCATCACTCCTTCTCATTCCTCTCTCATCCATCTCATCTTTGTCACTCTCTCCTCTCATTCACATTCATCCTCTCCTCTCCCCCCCCCTCTCTTTGACATCTGTCTGTTCATTCATCTCTCCCCCCTCTCTGTCCTTTACCTCACCTTTGCCTCTTCCAGTCTGTCTCACGCTTCATCTTTACTTTGTCCCTTTATTAACTTGCCCTTCTTCGTCCTCGCTCCCTCCATCTGCCCTCTCTTATCCTGCTGTCTTGTCACTCTCTACCTCCGTCTGTCCCTCTTGCTCCATCCTTTCATGTATTTGTACAGGTGGGAGACAAAATGGAAACAACCCTGAAAGAAAGACTTTGAGGTTATTGAATTATATTACCGAAGAAAGCCATTAAGTTAAATCCTTGATCTATTTGCCTTGATAAGCAGCTATGCCAAAAACAAGGGGTGCATTTTCCATTATGATAACACCATATTACTAATAGAGTCTGACCAATACTGGATTTTTTTAAAATAAAGATAATTTAAGTTGAGTTATTCTGACCAAGATCACTAATTGTAAGCAGGTTTTGAGTATGCATGCACTCTGGAATAGTGAGTGACAAAATAAAGTCCGTATTCATGCAAAAAAAACTTTGTGATGTTGATGCAATGCACAAAGGAAATGGAGGAGCTGCCTATAGCTGTAAAAAAAAAACAAAAAACATCTTAATGGTGATGTAAGAGCTTCAGGAACACCTCAGAAAACAAACAAATAACTGTTTTGTGAAAATTAGTTGGCAATAACATGTGAAAGGTGCTCTATACAATATCCAGAGCGTTAATATAGCAGCAAACCACTATTTGCTATGTAAAGATATAGAGGAGTAATGTCTACCTGAGCAGAGAATGAAGTCGCTCTCCCTCTGTGTGTGTTGTAATCCGAGCTTCTATCTGCTTTGTTGACATCGCCGTTTGTGCATGTGAGCGTGCCCCAATGCCTATCTCACGGCTGCCACTCAGCACTGCTCTCATACGGCGGTTACAACTGATAACGTCGTCCCGATCGACGGCACTGTTGCGGAAGCGTAGCAACCACCCTCTAGTCCCCCACTCCCTCCAGGTTAACACTGTTAACATTGTCTGCACTGTTGCCGTTGTTTGCACTGTTAGCACCATCAGCTGCGAGTCGTCGCCATGTTGAGAGCCGTGCGGAGGCAGTAGAAATGCTCCCAATCACGCATTTAGCACCTTTAAAGTTTTAATAACGTCTGATGGCCCAAGTACTGTATAATTTCTTGTTGGTATTAAACAGTAAAGTATGATTTCTTGTATGCCAACTGAGAATGATAAAGACTAGTATATTGTACATACTGTTGCCAGTTAGTAAGCTTTGTGAAATTGGGCCACAGCCACACATTTCCCTCCTGTTTATGATTATGAGACACTCTGTGATCAGAGCCGACAGCCAGTCTGTTCAGATCGACTCCAGACATACTGACACACAGACCCGAGACTTGTGGCAATACAACCGGACCCCACACAATCAGAGTCTTGTATCTGATAAGGGAACTGAAGACCCATGAAGACCACTGCTTCAAATATTTCTGTGGCATTTCTCCACTGCGATATTTTGATACTGATGAATCTGTGACAATGATGCTGATATACAGTAGTTGGGCTCTAATTCCAAACACAAAGTGCCTTTTTAAAGAGGAACAGCAGTTACAACTTACCACCTCAAACTTTACACAAAACCATCCAAACATTTCTTTTTTCTCTCTCGCCTCTTCCTCTTCCCTTCCACTGTCCCTCACACTCTCCCCTTCGCTGGTACTGTTTCTTCTTCCTCCGCCTTCTCTCGATATTGCTTTGATTGTTGTGTCACATCTCTCGCTTCTCCAAACACGCCGGTAGCTTGACAAGGTGGTATCTTTTTTTCGACTGAGAAGGCATCCTCTCGCTCCTTTTCTCTGCTTCCTTTGCTTCTGTCGCTCTCAGCGGTGGTAATGGGTGCATATTCAAGTGTCAGTGAGGAGGCGGAATATCACAATCTATAATCAGAATGAATGCACCCACACACACACACTCTCTCATTCACAGATGCCTACAAAAATACGCTCCCCAAAAATTTTATGTCCAAAGGCATCAACGAAGACACATAGGAAGAAAAAAAAAAAAACACATTGCACGGAATATTATTCAAATACCTATTCATCTGTCTTCCTGCATTCCTGCACTATAGAGGCAATTCTGTCTCCTGAATGTGTTTACAACAGACACAATGTGAGAAACATGTAAGATATATTTTGTCTGGGAGGCATACCCGGTGTGCGTGAGGGGGGGGGAGATGCTTGTGTATGAGACGCTCGACTGTCTGAAAGGGATAAGCGTGAGTGTTTGTGTGAGACGGGGAGACCGCCTCTGCATTCAACTCCAGCTCTGCTTTTGAACTTCTCCTCTCTCAAGGTTCAATTTGTCCATAATTTAGCTGTGAACGAGCTTTCCTTTTCTGCGTCGAGTGTGTGTCCCTCTGTGGCAGCGTGCATTCAACTAGTGTGTGTGTGTGCATGTTTGCCGTCGAGGGACGCTGTCGCAGATTTTGTCGGATTGGTGGACAGGAGCCCTTTAGATCCTGAAGTGATATAATTATACCCCCAGGCGCACGCTTTGCTGTGTGTGTGTGTGTGTGTGTGTGTGTCTGTGTGTGTGGGACTTTATGCTGAAGAGAAAGCGCAGGGCCATCTGTGAGTGTGCACACATGGGACAAATATCAGGATGTAAAGACTTGTGGATGTGTGTTAAGTCCAGACTTTCAGATGTGGCCCACCAGGAAATCACAATAATTGAAACAAATTCCACCACTTTCTAGATTACTTACAAGTCTTTCCAGTCTTTCCACCACAATATTTCCTCAAAAACACTTAAAAAAAAAAGTCTAACAAATCGACCATGTTAACATCTAAGAAACATTTTCTGTTCCCCAAAGTCTATTAACTTCTCAGGCGGTGCTTACTGCTGCTACCAGGCTGTGCATCGCCTTGCAAATCTCAGCAAACAATTTCTAAACTTGCACCTAACCTGAACCACGTCTAACCTTTAATACCTAAAACTAACTGTTTGATTCATGGAGCTTTTTTGGGAACACAGTAAGCACCGGTTGTTTGGATTAATGTGGACAAAAAGTCCCTGAAGAATGTCCCTACTACTTGTCTGGCTACTGTAGCTGCCCAGGCTTGTGGCTACACTGACAAATACCTGGATGCTCACCAACTGCTCTCATTAATGCTCAGGTAATTACATTGTTGAATGGGTTCTCGTTTAACTTAAGGCTTCAGATGTTGATTGCTATTCGTGATGAATGTACTAGGGGTGTAAGTAAATATCGATACACGTGAGTATCGGGTTTATTATGTTTCGCGATACTGTGTCGATTCTCCAAAACGCTGTATCAATTTTTAAATTAACCTCTGAAAAATCCACTACTGCCATCATGAAACAAGAAAAATCGAAGGAATCCACTGGTACCAACCATGTCATACTTCCATGTCGCGAAGGAGGCTAAATAATGTTCCAAAGTTACTCCAAATTTTGCCGAGGAAAAATTGGCATGGCCATTTTCAAAGGGGTCCCTTTATCTCTGATCTCAAGATATGTGAATGTCCCTTTTACAGACATGCGTACTTTATGTTAATCCTATCCAGTTTGGAACAAAAACCATGACATTTTTTTGCGTGCAGTATAAATGTGTTATTTTCACATTTTCTAAAAAACTATGTGTTTATTTCTGCATACTGGAGTCCCTAAACACTCTTAGATTTGCATAAATTGGGTGTGACTCTTGTGGATCGAATGAGTCCATTGTAATGCTGTTAGTCCACATAACAGCCATTTCACATAGTGACTTTCTTGCTCAGATTTTATACAATATAGTGTTCTTTCTACAATGATAGTTTTCCTACAGTTAAATTTGGAAAAAATCGCAGTATATCGCCTTGCTTACAGTATCGCAATATATTGAATCATTACCCCAATATCATGATATGTATCGCCACATTCTTACCAATACACAGCCCTAGAATCTGCAAGTTGAAAGTTGAAGATCATTCTGTTTTCCGATACTTGGTTGCATATTGTAGTGATAAAGAGCTTTTTTTTTTTTTTTGAGATAAAGAAAACTTTTTGCAAAAATGTGACAAAAATAACCTCAACTCAGGGTCTACTTACAAGCCTTTTCAAATCTCATGGCCTTTATCAAGGAACTGCAAAATATCCCTAAGCTGTTTAACAAAATGGTCGTTTCTGAGAACAGCTGCTGCAAAGTCAGTCATTTTTTGGCTGCAATAATCTCAAACAGCTCTGCAAGACCCTGCTGGGTCTGCTCACCATTCCTTTGACGTTTTTCCACCAAACAACAAAAGCAAAGGCTCTCTCAGCTAACTGGCCAGTCCAATAAAAGGATTTGGCTCATGATTTTGACATCAAAATCCATCGCCTCCAGCCAACCAAAGCAGTGTACCTCTAATACTGCCACAGCACAGTATAGACGATGTTTGCACCATATTCTGCTGATATGGGATATCAGGCATATGCTGAGCTACAGTATAATAGATTGTGGGCACTTGTGTGTATTATATTTCAAATGAGAGTGACAAGACATGATTTACTAACACACCCAGTATTCGATATCAGCAATAGAATTTGACTGACAAGGGTTTTTGAGGACAGAAGACGAAGTTTTGGATTGAAGCCATGATATTTTTATTTCGGCACCGGTTCGTTTCCATCCTTGGCAGGAAAAGAAAATCATCCAAAGCGGCTTTTAACCCACAGGAAAAGACAATAAAAACCCCTCTACTGCAATAAATAACATGTTCCCGTAGACAATCGGCATAGTGTTGAAAACAGAACCTCTGAGGTCGTTTAACAAAGTGCATCGAATCCATCACGGAGACGCAGGGTGACAGTGACTGGCCGACGCTCATTTTAAAACAGGAATCCAATAGCGTGCACATACTGTATTATTGACGGACTGATCTGCATTCACACCACGGCACAATAAAGCAGTCCCCGCTGAAGAGCAGATCATAATAAACCTGTTCATGCATGGCTGTAGTGGATGTGATTAAATGTCACATTTGAATCATTTCAGGTTAAGGGCTTGGCATTGATGAGCGGTATCGACTGCTTTAACGGTGTAATATTGATCGTGTAAATGGTAATATTATTAAATAAACTACATAAAATCCATTATAGTGAAGGTTGGCCTCACTGAATGCACAATAAAACCATTTTTTTTCCTATTGAGAGCCATATTAACCCGGTACAGCGGAATGTCTAATTCTTATTTCCATCCATTCAATCCACTACTGGCATCATTTAACTAGAAAACCTAAGGAACACATTAGTACAAACCATGTCATACTAGCTTGTCGCGAAGGAGGCTAAATAACGCAAAATTTTAGTGAGGAAAAACTGGCATGGCCATTTTCAAAAGGGTCCCTTGACCTCTGACCTCCAGATATGTGGAAGGAAATGGGTTCTATAGGTACCCACGGGTCTTCCCTTTACAGACATGCCCACTTTATGATAATCACATCCAATTTTGGGCAAAAAACATGCAATTTCTTGCATGCAGTATAAATGTGTTATTTTCACATATTCTAAAAAGGATGTATTTGAATATTTCTGTATACTGGGGACCCTAAACACTCTTAGAATTGAATAAATTGGGTATGCCTGTAAAGATGAGACTCTTGTGGATCCATTAAGTCCAGTTGTATTCATGTGTGATGATGTTAGTCCCCATAGTAGCCATTTCACATAGTGACTTGCGACGTGCTAACCACTGCACCACCGTGCCGCCCTAATTCTAATTTGTAAGAAAAAAAAAAATCATTATCTTAGTTTTGTTTTAGTGATGTCAAACAAATGCCCTGAATCTATTGCAGAGTGTTCGCTGTAAGTGAGGAATACAATCTGGACTTGATATTATCCAATACTTCATGTTTAATACCGTGATGTTCGCTGGTTAGGAAAAACATTGCTATCATTACATCCTTGGTGTGAGGCGGAGTGAATAGCCTGCCATGTAATATTGCTGTCTGGAAATGCTGTTTGTGTGTGTGTGTGTGTGTGTGTGAGCGAGAGAGAGGCAGTTTCTTTAGAGAGATGCCTTCATTGCATTTAGCTGTAAATGCAACAACCAGATGAGCAGATAAAGAAGCCGCAATAAAGTGTGGTGCTTTCAGAGGAGCCACAACATGATTGTCTTTAAAACGGAGCATTCTCAGGCTTTTATTTTGACTATACCGCAGACAAAAAGAGCAAATCAGACAGAGTGTGCGTAAATATATATTTCGATGTGCGTCAGAGAAACTGAGTTAGCTTTGGGTTTTATTGCTTTGGTTATGAGCGAGAGTGAAACACCCATTTCCTTGCCTTTTTTAGCGTGTGGATAGAGTGCGTGCACATGCATTAATATGTCGGTGCTTGAGAGAAAATGCATGCGCCGCACCTGGTTATTTGTCTGTTTAGGCTCGCTAATTAGTCTTAAATGACCGCTCTCCATCTTCATCAGGCTGAGAAAGAGTGACAGAGAGAGAGCGGGGAGTGAGAAAGACAGAAAGAAAGAAACAATGCCTCGCATTAATTGACAAGAGGGTCTGACAAACGAGGGGTGGAAATGGAGAGAGAGGGAAGGGACACGAGGTGAATTAAAAGGAGAGTGGAGCGACCCGGAGCCGCTGAATAAAAGCACGGCAGCCCTGCTGGACCAAAGTTCCAGGCCTGCGTTGGTTAGATACGTTTGAGTCTATAGAGGATTCCTGCGTTAATACATTTCACTGTGAAACCATTTGAGGGGACGCATTGTGATGCCTTTTCTCTATCCTTCAATTTGTCATGGAGCCTCTTCTTTTTTTTCTTTCTGCTTGCTTTGTGATTCCTCCTTTTACTTTCATTCTTTCTTTCTTAATCTCTCTTCCCTTTCGTTCCCTCCTCGTCGAACGCTGGCTGCTACATCCAGCGTCTCCAGCTCTCTCCGCTCTTGGCTTTGATTTCCTTTTTTTTTTCCAAACGTGGGAGTTGGAGGAGTTTGCTGCCACATCAGCAATTATTCCCCCCTCTCTCCCTCTCCCTCTCCAGTTTTCCCAACCCTTTCACACTTGTTTCTTGGCACAGTAAAGTATAAAAAGATATTCGAGAAAAGGTCAACTCCGTATCGTTATACACAATTAGCATGCTTAAAAACTACTTGCATGCCTGTGCTCCTTATTCCTCCCCTTCATACTCTCTTCTCCTCCTCCACCTTGTGAAGAAATTCTCTTTGTTTCATTGTTCCTGCTTCCTTCTTCTTTCATCCTGTTCTTCTTCTGATTATCCTCTCTTAACCTCTCTCCTCTTGCTCTCTGCTCCTCTGGACTTTTCCCCCCTCATATTTTATTTATTTATTTTGCTCATGGCTTATTGAATCTGTTATCCTACTCCCTCCTTTACCTCTTCCTCCTCCTCCTCCTCCTCCTTCTCTTTCTCCTCCTCTCTGTCCATTTCTGTCTTCCTCAACACCACAAGGAAACACATGCGGTAGTAAACAATCTTCTCCTCTGGCCACACACAGTGTGTCTGTATGTGTGTGTGTGTGTGTGTCCATAAATAACCGATGACAAGGAAATCCTGCTGAGCTGCATAGACGACATGCCTGGACGCCCTGTAATAAGCTAGATAATGGTTATAATAATTGTACGTGTGTGTGTGTGTGTGTGTGTGTGTGTGTTTGAGTAAATTGTGTGTAAAATAGCGATTACCTGAATCAGCCTTTATATTACAGTATGCTTTGATGTTTGTGTATAAATGCGTGTCTATAAGCACTGGGGTGTACAACTGAATCCAGTATTTAGCTTTTTTTGTGTAGTTTGTTTGTGTGTGTGTGTTACAGTGTACGCCCAAGCATTCTTATTTGTGTGTGCGCGGGCACTCCGAGGAGTTTTGTTTGGTTTTGTGAGCACGTCATAAAATCATTTTAAGGTGATTATAATTGTGCAGCGAAGCGTACAGTGAGTGATTGAGAAGTAAGCAGATGAATAAGAATGAGGGATGGAACTGTGTGTGTGTGTGTGTGTGTGTGTGCGTGCGTGTGTGTCCAGACACCAGGGGAGAATCTAATTTGTGTGTGTGTGTGTGTGTGAGGAGGGAGAGAGTGAGGCTATTTATGATAATGGGAAAGGATGCTTATCATGATTATAATCACAGCCGTCATTGTTTCTGGTTTTATGAAATGTTTTTTTTTTGTGCTCGCGGCCAAACTTGACTCTCTTCTTCTTCAATATGACCTTTTAGACAGTTACAGGACTCCTACTGTACAATAAGTTCCTGCCTACGCAGATAGGGACAATTACTCATCAGTTATGAATGGAGATAATAATAGCCATTTGCAGTGACGCAAGAAACCGCATAATGCAAAGAGCTGGAAAACAATTTCACTGATTTAACCCTTGCAACAGTAGGCGTTTTTTGCTCCGTTTCAACCCCCCTTAATTACAGGATGTTTGCAGTCACTACATGTCTTATTGTATTGTATGTCACAAATTGCTCAGAAACTCCATCAATTTGCATGCCAGACGGCAACCAAAATTCGGGTCACTTAAAAATGTCTTATTCGGCCAAAATGCCAAACCCGAGGCTTCATAACGACAGTCCACAAACCAGTGGGTGAGGTTAACATATATCCAGTCTATGATTATAGTCTACACGTGCCAGGACAGCTTTTATGAAAAGTTTTCTTTAGGTTTTTAATCAGATCTCTGTATATGAATGGAGGAGATTGTCAGTGTTCCAGGGATATACAATTGTAAATGTTGGGGCATTCTTAGCCTTACTAATGTTAAAACAAGTCTTAGACTATACAGCAATGGTACAGTAGCAGCTCTGTGAGACTGTACTTGGTCACAGTGTTGCTTTTGTGCTAAATGCTAACATCAGCATGCTAACAGGCTCACAATGACTATGCTAACATGCTGAAATGAAGCAGGTATCATTTTTACCATGTTCCCCAACTTAGTTTAACATACTAACATTAGCTAATCAACACTTACCACAAAGCACAGCTGAGGCTGATGGTCATAAACTTCAGAAAATGATAATAGAGTGCTGCAGGAATGAGTTCTAAATTCTAATTGTGTCAATCAAAACATAAAGGGTTGATCACCTGCAGTGTCATTATTAATACCTCCATTATGCACCTGAGCAATGCACATCATCCTGGTGTCCTTTGGCTTTGTGCCGTGTCCTTCCTCCTGTGTAAATAGTAGTAATAATGTTAAAAAAGGTGTTTCTATGGCGTTGACCTTTTCCGTTGAAGTATTATATGAATTTCTATAGGTTTCCTGCGTCACCGCACTGTCCCCTTCATGTGAGCCTTACAAGACTGCTCACCCCTACCAGAGCAACACCATTTAAACCCAAGGCCGGAATTAATGAAATCCTAATTTGCATGAATTACCATGACCTAAATGATAAATTAAACTGTAATTTCCATACGTTCCGTCCAGTAATCCCCTTTGGATTCCTCCTAAGCCTTTTCCGCAGGCCTTGGGGCTTCCCAGCCGAGTCGTATCAAAGACTTGACGAAAACCAGAGGATTCAGCATCAAAAGGTGGTGGATCATGGGTAAGGCCCTGGGACAGACATGCATTTGGGGATAGCAGCAGAGAGAGAGGGATACGTTAGTCTTCTCCCAAGCTGAAATCAGAAGAAGTGAATACTGCTTTTTTTTTTTCCCCTTTAACTTCAAATGTCGAGCCTGCCTCTAAAAGAGGAGTAGCAAAAGCTGCTTGGATCTAGCTGAAGACTCGCTAATGAAGATGTCAGTTTCATTTCTGACTTGAGTGTGCAGTCGTGCACCACATGGGATTTGTCAGGCTCGATCCGCTTTGCATGACATATATACTGTACATTCGACCCACTGAAGCCTGCGAAACAAGGAGCACTGTCGGTTTGAACCGACCAATCGCAGGGCATGTTTGTCAATATTGTTAGGTTGTCATTCCCACACACACACACACACACACACACACACACACACACACACACACACACACACACACACACACACACACACACACACACACACACACACACACACACACACACCGACTGGATGCCAGGCGCCACTGCTTGCATTCAAATGATTCACCAGCCTGTTAGTCAGAGAGGTGTGTGTGGAATATAATGGGGTGAAATGACAGATGAAATCCCTCCCCAGCTACACGTAAAGGAAGCGTTGCCACTTTGCCTGGACTGTCTCACAAGCCAGAGCTCTACACTAACTTTTTATATTGGTTGCACTGTTGCGCCTAACTTTTTCATATAGGTGCACCCAAAATTTTCACCGTTTTGCACGGCAAAAATACATTTTAAGCATTTCGCCCAACACTCATCTTTACTGAATAGAGCCTGAACGCACCATAATGTAATGTCTACCTATGGTACCATCAGGTATCCACATGTTTACATATTATGTTTGTATAAGAGTAGGGAGTGTGTGATCGAGTGATGGAGAAAGAGATGCGCTACGAGCAAATAAGCTGTTTGGCGATCATCGGAGCAGAGAAGAAATTAGCGGTGAAGTTGTCTCGTGTTATTAAATGCACGCTAGTGTCTCTCTCACACACAAACACTCATGCATTTTACTCTCCCCACTTGTGAAAAGAATCCAGCGCTTCTGTTCAGGATCAGGCATCTTACCGGGAACATGCGCAACAGGTGGTGGAGCGGTTACCTCCGTCGATGATGCCGGGTCTGGGTTGGGCCATTCAGTCCCGAAGACCGGTGTAACCGGCACGGCAGCATTTCTCTTGGCGAAAAAACAATCAGTAATTTTCTTTATTTTGAATTACCGTTACCTTTTTAGGTTGTGATGTTGTCGAGGAGGAGTACAGGGCGCAATCTAACACATACACACACGGACAGACATGCTAAATGTCAGGCCCACCGGTGCGACCAATGAAAATATTTAGTCGCACTCGGCAGATTTTTGGTTGCATACCTATTTGTGTATCACGGTGGCAACCAGGTGGCAACCATGTCGAGTTGTTTTAAAAATGGTGTGCCTCTTTCTCTCCCTGAAAGAGACTCTCACATGCCTAAAACAAGTCCACGTACTGTATACATTCATACTGTACATCAAAGACTCATCTGCAGTCTGCTCAGAGCGCTGGGTTTAATTAGGATGGTTTCCCGCTGAGCTTAGCTATATGAAGAGGGAGACCCAGTGACTCCACACAGTTACGCTGCACGGTTCAATGGTCAAAAACCTGTAAGTGAAAAATCCCAGCAGTGAGGATAGCTGCAGATGTTGTACGGCGAGATGTATGCAAATGTATAATCATGTGCACAGGTCTCTGAATGCATCAGTCAGTGTGTGCAAGCATGCTTCGTCCTTTTCTCTGTAAACACTTGTGTAGAATTACAGTTAAGTCAGGTGTGGGAGTGGAGGTCATGACGCCAGCGGTACTTCACAAGGATAAGGCTGGTGATATTCTACATTTTCTTATTAACAAATCTCATGAAAAGACCAAGACCAACAATTCAACAAATCAAATCCTGCTAACAAGTCTTGCATGTTTCATATTAGCCAGAGCCTGTTATAGCTCATTCCTCTGTGCTGCTTAGTCCTCCATGGTTGTCCAAACATTATTAGTAACACATCAGTGAGCCACACCATTGCACAGGCTGACTCATTACGATGACCATAGAAACTGTGGTTTATTTTCAGTCAGTCCCACATACACTGTCCTGCTGCAATACATACTACATGTAGATCATCAAATATGCATTAATACGTGGCAAATGCACAATTTACTCCTGCGTGAGTAACAAACTGCCTTGCCCAGCTATTTTAGGAAATTCCCTCGTGTGTGTTTTTAAATAAAACAATATATTTGTAACCTGTTTTTAAAATCATGTTTTCCTCAGTAGGAGCCAACGGGCTTGTGGCTGAGCGCCACAGGCCGGGTAGGGACGTCTACAGACAGGACTAACCAATTGTTGGTTTTGTTTAGAATAAGAGAAATCTAGAATAACACCAGCCCTTTTCAGGATTTACAGAAACATTTCTTTCATATTTCAGATTGATGACTTTGCGTTTTGTAATTATAAAATGTGTAATTGCAGACTATTGTTGAGACTAAGGGCTTCACAAATTAACTTGACTCGTGTTTAATTGGTTTCCTACAGTGCATGGAAAAATGAGAAGGCTTTATTCTTTAAAAGAAAAAAAAAATTAAAAAGGAGTTTCCATGTTCCATTTTTGCCAACATCTGTCTTATTTCTTTTCATTTTTTTGCCCTTCTTTTCCCCCTCATACTGCCCTCCTCTGTATCTTCCTAGTCATTCTTTCTACACGACTTGTCTTCCCCCCTCTTCTTCACTTAGTGTATAAAGTTGAACAAAAACTTGACAAAAACATTACTGAGCAAATTCCCTTCAGTTATCCGTAGCACGGCGAAATTGAGTTATCTCTTTGCCTATTTGCTGTTTCTCTGCTGTTCTTCCTCTCACAGTCTTCCTCTCTGTTAACTCCTGTACTTTTGCTACCCTCAATATTTCTCTCTCCTTTGCACTGCACCCCTCATCCTTCTCTTTCACATTGTATTTATTGCATCCCATTTCTTTTCCTCCCAGCTGTAGTCCCTCTTCATCGTTGCCTCCATTTTGTTCTGCCACAGCTCATATTTTACACTTATCATGTTATCTGGGCCGGTCTGTGACTCATACCGTTGTGTTATTATGTGTGCATCTATCTCCATGTGTGTAGAACAGGCATGTTGTGTGTTTTTTTTTTCTTCATGTGTTGTGTGTGTGTGCCGCTTGTTGGATATCTTCCTGTGGGTGTGCCAAATGTGCAGTGTGGTTGCTGATGCATTTTTAACTACAAGTGTACTTATGTGTGTGGATGCACAAATCTATGATTTTGTGTGTGTGTGTGTGTGTGATTGTGTGAGAGAGAGGGCTTATTTATCTGGCTTCTCTCTCTCTTTCTCTATTTGTGACTTCCACTGTGCAATTTTCCGAATGAGAGAACTTGGATTGCATTTTATCAGGCCTGCATGGGCTTTTGCATTTTTTTTTTTTTTGGTTTGTATGTGTCTACTGGTGTGCATTTGCATGTTTTGTTGAGCTGTATGTGGAACGTCTTGCAGACCTGTGCTCCACATAAATGTCGTCTATTAAAGCTGCAGTTGGTAACTTTGGGGAAATATGATTTAAAAAAAAAAAATATTTTTAGAAAACTGTCACTATATCCTGACTAGGGATTTTAACATTACTACTACTTTTACCGATACTGCTTATCGATCCGGTACTCTTAACATTGTTTTTGTGTTTTTTAAGAGAAAAAAAATGAAACACATTAATAACAGAATTAACATTGCTTTATTTTGTCATATATACTGCAAATAAATTAACATTCAAGTAGCAGTTTTATTATTTAATTATTGTGTATTGTATTGCAGTAATGGGGTTAACATAAGACCCTTTTATACTATTATAATTTATAACTTTTATACTATCCTAAAAAATGAATACAACTCAATATATAATTACCTAAAGCCATTGGACTCCACTGTTGTAAAGGCGTGAAGGCCTTTCACTTGTCTTTGCTTTGGACCAGTGGTAGCAGAGGGAGGAGTGGGTTGGTTCATTATAGCTGTAACTTGAACAAACAAAGTTGAGTGTCCAGAGGAGGCTCTGAGCGCCCTGAAACTAGAACTGTGAATGTCCGAACAACAGTTGAGATGATGCTTGATAATTTCAGGTGGAATTTATGAACACAACCATATTTAGGCTATAGCTAAACAATCAGCTGGCTAATGGATACTTTTAATCATTAATCCATGTTTGTATAATTCAGTTAGCTCCCTGTGGGCTGTAGGTTGCTAACATACCTGAGGTGTATGGGGCAACCAGGGATGAACTGCGAACTAGTCTGTTGAAAACGGCGCTTTCCTTCACCTGTATCTGATGCATTTTTGTCTAGATGTTTTGACAGATTGCTCGTGTTTCCGCCCTTACAAGCAAAAGACTTGTTGCACTTTTGGCTTTGTCTGCATCAACTCGACTGAAGTATAATCCCACCGCCATGTTGAAAACAGTCGAGCCAAAACCAAGCACCGCCCACCAGCCGGAGCAAACTTCCTCATTTTACATCTAAAATATGTTTCTGAAAACATTTGAGATGAGAAAAAGGCATTGCAGTAACAGAATCTTGATTCATATTTGATGAGCGCTGACTAGTTTGACCGTTTGAGTTTGTGAGTTTCACAAGCTGTGATTGACAGCTGCTTTAGAGACTGCTCGGCTCTGATTGGTTGTTTTGGTTCAGGCGCAGTGAAATCTTGCAAATGCCATTAGGGGCACAGAAGGACACAAAGAAACATGATTTTTTTTTCACAAATTATCAGTCCCATGCACTAGTGTCAGGATATATAGAGACTGTTTTATAAAAAGTACTTTTTTTAAATCATATTTGCTCAAAGTTACAGAGTGCAGCTTTAAATTAAAATCTTGATTTAAATAGTGCGTCCCTCTAACTGAACTGTAGTGTACCTGATTTTTAGGGCTGGTGAGTAATTGGTCATTTTTAAATGAAGTTCTGCATGATTGCAGCAGTTCATTTCAAAACTTTTACTTTTTTTACGTTCCTAAATTTGAACAAATGACTAAACCACTTATCTTTTATTTTTTTTTTGGAGACAGACAAATCCCCCAGTAACAAAAGTGATCAAGTTTGCAGTTGATTAACTTACTAATTATGGAAGCAGTTAATCAGTAATAATGAATTATGCATTGAAAATAACCTTTCAGTCCATAAAGTGGTCGCAGTAAAAATAAGTGCGACAAGGAGAGGATGATTTGTTCAAGTACAATGATACTCTCCAAGGTCACAAGAATAACATATGAATGCTGTACACCTGGAAAGCACAGAAAAGAGTGATGCACAGAGTGTACTGTAGTTACACAGTTTTAAGTGTCTTATTCATGGTTTATGGGGACTTGAGAGTTGACTGTTTAGCCTTCAAAGCAAAACTTGTGAATAGAGGAGCCCACTTCACAAACTCAATGCCATGATTGCGCTACCATATGGAAGTACTGCATATATATTGAAAAGGGTATGCGTGGATGCAGTTTTTTTATTTAAAGGGTTATAATCGAATAAGCTCAAGGGTTTGAGGCCGGGTTTCATTTCGAACCAGGTACTGAATCAGGAATACCAACACAGTTGAGTCAATATAGAGCTATTGAGACAGACACTGGGTCAATATCTAAGTTTAATCAAGCAGCATGGTGTCTTCGAACGCACCCCAGCACATCAATTTTGCACATCAGTCTGGATCTTATGTGGGAGAGCCCTCTTGCTGGATCCCAAGAAGGCCTTGAAAACATGGTGCACTGCAAGTGGAGACACCGGTCAAATGTAAATGAAGAGCGAATCACTCAAACCTGCTTCTAATATGCTGTCGAAACTTTAAAGGTCATACCTCGAGCAGTGATCTCAAGTCAGGTGTTTAGCCTTCGACATGGTGGTGATAGAGAAAGCACTGCTGATATGTGAAAAATATTTACACATGGCTGTCAAATTAAGAGGGACACTAGTGTTAAAATGCCGATTTTATTGGTTATTAGATCGACACAAAATTACTCCGCAGTTGCAATAATTTCAGGTCATTTCACTCATGAGTTACTACCCCTCTACTTGAAGGAGTGCTAATCAGCAGGTGGAGTCTTTAAACCGCCAGGCAATAAGCATTGATCAATTTACTGGTTAATTGACTATGAATGAGAATAATTGTTGGTTGTGGTCCTGCTTGGTACATCTGTATGATGCAGTGGAATGAATGGACTGATTCATGTTCATAGACACAAATTTCCCCTTTTTTTGTGACGCTTAGAGCAACTTTCAACAACATTCTTTGTGCTTTTTTTTTTACGAATTTCCACTACAGTCTTTTCAAAATAAAACTACTAGATTTAGGAATAGATCGACTTGATAAGGCTTAGGCAACAAAACTACTTAGTTAGGTTTAGGAACAGATCAGAGTTTGGGTTAAAATAACTCTGGTAGTGCCGTAATTTAAGTAGGGAAGTTACGTTACGAACAAATCAACTTTGACTTCTGGTTTCACATGGGACACGATCGCCGATCTCCAGGGTGAAAGTCCTGTGTTTTGATCCACCCCGACCTCCTCCCTACGCGACGTTCACCAGTCTTTATACTCCTCATTTCACAATTACGTGGATTACATACAAATTGATTTTGTGCTGGCTATCACAAAAGAAATGTGATATTCGTGTCTATGTACACGAATCAATACATTAAATTTTGTGACTATTTCACGAACTGCTCTGCAACTGGGCTGGTGGTTTTTAATCCATCATCTCAACTGAAACCTTGCACACTGTGTCCGATGCATTTTATCATTCCATTCATTGCAAAAATTCACAATACAAGACAAAACTGAATTAATTACGTGGGTGCGATGGACGGCGCTAGTCCCAAACGGGAATAAATGATATTAGCAAGAGGCTATCGTTTAGCTGCCTAGAGCACAATCACTACTGTCTAATCTTTCCTACAACCCTTTGTTTTGCAACCGTCCCGAACACAGGCTGTTCTGCAACCACCTGCTACAATCTATCTTTAAATTCTGCTTCTCTGTATTCTTTTATTTCTTTATCGTAAAGTGCTTTATGCTTGGAGACAAAGTGAGTGTTTATAATGACATTTTGGATGATGATGCTCACACAGACGGTGGCTCAGAGCGGTCAAACAACCCTCTTTTGCCTTTTTAGATGCGAAAATATGCAGAAAATGAAACCTCTTCTAAAATCTTTAACAACGGACGGAAGTGTAAACATTATTGACACATCGTGAGGTCATATTTATTTTTAAAATATGCGACAATTTCGGACGAAAAATACAGACTTGGTATGGCCTTAAAGGAGCGCGCGACAGAAAAGTATGAGAACCTGTCTGAATGATTGGCAGTTCATGTAGTCGTGACATTAGACAGAAGCTGTCAGAGAATCTAAATTAAGATTACATTTCCCCTAAACCTTTGTTATGTTAATACTTGCTCTGATTCCACCAGAAAGCCAAGATTGCACATCATTTGAAATGCAATGTGAAAGAAACCTCTTAGCAGTGCCCTTGTTTGTTTATGGTAATTATCTATCTATGTATCACAGCTGATATGACAATGACTTATTGATATTTAAATAAATGCCAAGGACTGGTGGCGATGCCTTTAATGGCTCAATAGAAGAAGCTAATGAGATGATTATTTTCCTTATAGCAACACAATGCTTTCACAATGTGTAATTAATGTATATACTGGCATAAGAGTGCAGTTTTTGCATCATAGTATGTTTTCTGTGTACTGACATCATTAGACATACGGTATGTATTTGTCCTGTAATTATTTTTCCCTCTCTTCTCTGTATTTAATTTCTGTCTCTCTCTCTCTTTCTTTCTCTCTCTCTCTCTCTCTCTCCCTCCCTTCTGTCTGTCTTCTTCCTCCTCTTATCTGCACGCACTGTCTCTCTCCTCTCGGCCTTTCTCATCTCGTTCCTCGCTGCCTTCTGGACGCCGGAGTCATTTTGCATTCCTCTCCTCACTCTCCCATCTGCTTCATAACAAGGGAAGCAGGAATTAATTAATAGGCTGATAGTGAGGCCTGAGAAAATGGGGGAGAAAGCAAGCTGAAAAGGAGAGGAAATCTAATCAGATAGGATCTTGTTTTTGTGTGTGTGGGTGTCTGCTAGAGTCATGTGTGTGTGTCGTCCATATTTTTCACTCCCCCACTGCCTCCTTGACTTGTCCTCCTCCTCTTATACCCTCCAACTGTTTCTCTTATGTTTATTTCTCCGTTTCCCAAAAACGATTCTTTAAACATACTGTATTTTTAACTCTGCCCATTTTCCAGCTTAATTGGAAAAAAAGTTATTTATTTAGTGTGCCTTAAAGGGATAGTTTGGGTGTTTTGTAGTGTTGTTGTATGAGGTGCTTATCCAGTGTATTACCTACAGTAGATGACGGTCATCAAAGCCCCCGTTTGGACAAACAGACTAGTTACCGCACGGAACCAAAGCAATGTACTGCTCTGGACGGGGCTGGCGGCAAAACATATTTTAGCAACCTGAAAGAAAAGCCCACCGCTATTTTTAGAATATTTACACCTGTTTAACTTGCCATGAGACAGCCCTCTTTGACGGGGAACTGAAGCAGTTGTGTCTATCTATGCTCTCGCCAAAGCCACCAGACTCCATTGAAAAAAACCTGTAATTTTACCTCGCAGAACACAGGGGTTGCTGGTCTACTGCTGCCTCGATCGATTGGTTGGTTCTGGTTTACCAAAATCACTCAATAACACAAACAAACTAAAGTCACACAATAACACAAACTAACTAACCGATCAAGGCAGCGGTAGACCAGCAACTCTCGTGCTCTGCAAGGTAAAAATGCTGTGTTTTTCAATGGAGTCTGGTTGCTTTGGCGAGAGCATAGATCCCCTTTGGAAACATAGACTGTATAGCTGTCTCACGGCAAGGTAAATCTGTGAAAATAATCTAAATATACCGTACACTTAAACTGATATTGATGTTTTTAGGTGAGTCTTTCTTTTAGGTGGCTAAAATACTTTTGCTGTTGGCCCCGTCCACAGCAGTACATTGCTTTGCTTCGGCATAGTAACTCCTGTCTGATTCTCCAAACTGGTGTGCTGACCGTCATCTACTATAGGGAATACACAATGGATAAGTACCTCATACTGTACAACCCCACTTCAAAACACCCCAACCTTTAAGCCTCTTATTCCCTCATCTTTCCTCTCTGTTCTCCGTTCCATCCATCCTTTCTCCTATTTTATTTTTCTTCTCCTTACTTTTTGTTAGCTTGTGATTAATAATTTCCCCCTCTCTTCATCCCTTTCTCCCCCTCTCCCTCCATCTCCAACCATGCTCTGTTTGCATTTGCGTATCCAACAAGCGGCGTAGTTTTCGGGCTGCCAGCTAAATTGATGTCAAAATGCCATCCTCATGCCACAATGATTCAAATTTCGTATTTCCTCCCCTCTCTCATGCAGACGTCCCGTCTGTCTCTCCATTCCTCTCCTCCCCTCGCCAGGCTCCCTCGTTTTCTTCTGTTTGCTGTCTAAAACCGTCTAATGAAATTCATACAAAACAAGATGGGAGGCTTGATGCCGTCCTCTCCGCCTCTCACTGACTCTTTTGCGTCATCTTCGTTTGTTTTTCTTTCATATTCTCCCTCGCTCCATCGACCGGTCTTTATTGTCCTTTCCATCTGTCCTTCACACTTTATTCCATCTCCCTTTATCCCCTTTGTCCTCTGATTTCTCTCTATAGGCCTCTGTTTCTCTCCCTGGGTCCCATTCTTCCATTTCTCCCTCTTGATTTCTAATGTCGTCTTTGTTTGTGTTTATCCGTCCTTCCTATTCCCTCGCCTTCCATCGCTAACACTTTCTCTGTTATCCTGTGTTTTTCTACATTTCCATTCCTGCAGGCCTCACTTGGAAGCACGTTGGCTATATTTCCTGTTATTTATTTAGACGTGTTTGTGTGTGTGTGTGTGTGTGTGTGTGTGTGTGTGTGTGTGTGTGTGTGTGTGTGTGTGTGTGTGTGTGTGTGTGTGTGTGTGTGTGTGTGTGTGTGTGTACATTTGGTAGACAGGAGTCTGCATTAGTTTTACTGAAATGAGAAATACATTTTCTGCTTTGCTCTTTACCACTAGCCCCGGAGCCATTTTGAAAAATGTATTTGCCGGAGACGCGGTTTTTGTGAACAAGAACAAACCTGAATGCCGCGGAAACACACACACACACACACACACACACCCCAATACAGCGCGGACTAACACTCAAATGAAGTTACGAAATCAAGTGTTCACTTCAAAAGGAGTAAATGTTTTGCATTTTGGAGGCCACATGTGTGGGAGTTGGGGAGGGGGAGCTGGAGACAATGGAAGATGAAAGGACGAGAGGCGGGAGGAAGAAGGGAGGAGAGAGCAGGAAAGGGAGAGGATAGAGAAGAGAAAGCAATACAAGGAACGGGGGTATTTAAGAGAGGATGAGAGTGAAATTAAAAAGCAATAAAGGGGAGTATGATAGGAATTATCATATTTTCAATTTACTGGTTCTTTTTGCGCCTCTCTTGCTCACACTTTCCATCTTTTTCCTGCAGTGTCATCTCTGCTTGGCTTTCACTTCCTTCTGCAATACACCAACCTTCCTCTCTTCCTTCCTTCCTCCCTCCTCCATCTTCAACTTTTCCATTCCTTCATTCCCCTCATTCACCAGGCTAGCTTTTTCTCCCTATTGTCAGTCTTTAAGCTAAGCTAGGCGAATCCTGATGAGTGGTATCAATCTAACTCTCACCAAGACAGCATTTAAGTGTATGTACCTGTGTGTTGAACTATTGCGTTAAGCTCCTCTTTCTTCCTCTCACTTTGCCTCTCAAAATTCTGTCTTAAAGGGACAGTTTGTAGGATGTGGTGGCATCTAGTGGTGTGGTTGCAGATTGCAACCAACCGAGTACCCCTCCGCTCACTCCTCCCTTTTTAAGATTGCAGTAATATGATCCGCCGAGTGCAAAATGCTGTTCGCCTTGCTTAGAGGCCATCTTTACCATAATGCCACTACTTTAGGAGCAACAGATGTCAGACGCCGGTTGGCGGTACCACGGCTTTACACTCTGTGGCTTACGTTATCGCAGTTTCACAAGTGTGTCGGAGAACTACGGTGGCCTTCAGGTAATGTAAAAATGCGAATTGCTCTCTCTAGAGCAAGAGTTCGGTTTGTCCATTCTGGGCT
Organism: Sebastiscus albofasciatus; assembly: GCA_916701655.1. NCBI lineage: Eukaryota > Metazoa > Chordata > Actinopteri > Perciformes > Sebastidae > Sebastiscus > Sebastiscus albofasciatus. The sequence goes on from CAKAOI010048565.1 coordinate 96,244, forward strand.
ACTGTAGAAACATGGCGGAGCAACATGGTGGACCTGCTGAAAAGCACCGTTTCCCTATGTTGACATGAAAGGCTCATTCTAAGCTAACAAAAACACAACCAGTCTTATTTTCAGGTGATTATACACTAATGAAAACATAGTTATGAATATTATATTCCATTTCTGCCAATAGATCCCCTGAAATGGTACACACTGTTCCTTTTAAAGATGAACCTGCTTTCTGCCATCCCACCTGCTTGCTTTCCTTCATTATTATAGTCTCACCCTGAGTCATTCCTTCCTCCTCACTCCCTTGCTGCCTCCTCAGTTCATCCCCTCTTTATCCCCCTTGTCCCACTCTCTCATTTATCTTTCTTATCCTTCCATCCCTCCTTCCCACTCCCATCCCTCTGTCTTCCACCTTTGCTTCCTCCCACCGCCTCTCCTGCCTTCATCCCTTTTGTCCTTTTGAGCGAGGCCAAATCCCATCTCTTCCACGCTCCCACTTTTCCCGCTCTCTCTCTCAGTTTTGGCATCCAGCTTTTTATCCACCTCCGCACTCCCACTCCCTCTGCTTCCCCTCATTCCATTTCTCGCTCTCTTGTGTTTGGCATGTATAGCTGTCATCTTGTCTCTCTTTTTTTATTTATCCCTCAATCTTCTCCTTCCTTGTGGATCTCAAGAGTGGAGTATAATATTTACTTTACCTCACTGCTTGTTTGTCATTTTTTTGTTGACTATTTCTGCATCTCTTATAGCCACAACAAGCTGCCTTCCTCTCCTCATCATACTCCTTCCTCTTTCTTTCTCTCTCTCTCTCTCCCTTTCCCCCCTTTTAGTTCTGGGCGCACAGCCACCCTCTTCTCCCTTGCTAACGAGCTCTGAGTGAAACGACTGAAAATGATATGCAATTAGTACTCAGCCTTCATGGTCTCGGCGTGTGTGCGTCTGCACATGTGACGGATTGAGACAGAGTTTGTGTGCTCGCTGTTGAATGTGAACGTATGTGCGTGCTGGACTTTAGTGTATGCACATGTACGTGTATCCTCAGGTTCCAGTGAGTATTGGGCTAATGTATTTTCCATGTACTCTGATAACGTAGAGACGTGTCCGATGAGGGTAAGTCTTGCGTGTCTGTGCAAGGAGGAGAGATCTTGAGTGCTTTCTTAGGTATTTGTGTATGCATATATGTACATACATTTTTCTGAACATATTTGAGATGTGTGTGTGAAGGTGCTCAAGCCTCTGTCAGAGGTCGTACTCCGCTCTGATCTCCTCAACCCCGGCAGTCTAACCCCTTTGCATAACTCAATGCAGACAAGATAATTCATTTTAATGAAATTACATTTTAATGAAATCGTCGTTGCACTCTTGACTCTGCAGATGACCTGCAGTAATTCTACGGCGATCCTCTTTTAAAGGGGAATGTACGTTCTGGCTTTGAAATGCATATGGGCCCTCTGGTTATGTGGAAGCATACTGCACTTTTATGATCAGCATATTTCAGCACCAATTACTTTGAAGTGTGGTTGCAGCTCGCCAGGAAGAGCGCGGCCACTGCTCCAGAGACGGCTGGCTGGCTAGTTAGCTAGATAGCTTGCCTTTCTCCGGAGTGGTGGGCGGTGAGGCGGAGGGACCGTTCAACCCAGCGCTGCTGCCGGCCACCAGCCCGCTGTTCTGCTCATGTTATGTAACCAATGTAGTATTAAAGCATGGCATAATTAGCAAGCTAGCTAACTAGCGAGCTAGCTAGCTTTCTAATTCCACTATGCAAGCAATAGCAATGGGCTTTCCTACGCCGTGACGAGTGTGTGGATGAAGCATTAAGTTGTTCAATTTTACTCCTTTACTCTGGCTCTCTGTGCTTCGTAAGGTTCCTACCCCACTGCTCGTTTTCATTGTAACCGCAAAACTTCCCCTCAGTGTGTCTGTGACTTGCCGTAAGTCGATTTAGTTTATTATATAAGTTAACCCACTACAACAGTCGCAATAGCAACGGCACACATAAAAATGGCCGCCGTTCTGACCATCCTGCTACGTTGATTAGAACGAATGTTCGTTTTTCTATTTCTATTGTTTTTGAAAACCTTTCATCACAATAGAAAACAAGGTGACATTTACATAATGATAATACATTTTATCAAACATATCAAAGCAGAAGATAGCTCATTGTTGCTGATTGTAGTAACACAAAATGCTTTCTTTTGAGGCTTGTGAGTTTTCCAGGTACACCACTATAAATTGAGCTAAAAGTTTCAGTGGTATTGTTTTCCTATTTACGGAGCCCCTCTAGACCCCTAGGAGAATTTTTTTATTAATTCGTGCCCTCAAGTTAGTAACTCGTTTCTTCATAGAGCACTTCCTCCAATCATTCCTGACAGTCCACGCATTGCTGATGTACGGAGCCCCCCTAGATGATGCACTTCGGTAAAGTTGGAAAGATACTGACAGATTCAAACTTCCTGGATCAATAACTCATAACTGAAACGTTGTTTAAACACAAACGACGGCTCGTTCTAACCGTAGTAAGGTAGACATTTTAATCAAAACGAGCCGTCCTCTGAGTTGGACACATTACATTGGTCTCTATGTGCAGCCGGCTGTGAGACGAGTGGTCAGGGACCGTCTACAAAGTGCAACGCCGAAAAGAAATGCTATCAAATATTCAATAACAATGTTATAAAGTGTAGTACCATCAAAATATACTTTTCGCATAAGGTGAATTTTTAATGGGAAAAATATTCAATAACTTCAGTATTGTACAGTGTAGGGAACAAGTTACTTACTTGAGGTCACAAATTAATAAAAATTTCTCCTAGGGGTCTACGGGGGCTCCGTACCTAATAGTTTGACATGCGGTTTGTAAAAACAAATGGCATGGGTGACATTAAAGGGACTGTAAGAATCAGAATTGCTTGTTAACAGCGACACCTGTGGTCGTTAAGTCAACAAAAGTCAACGTCGGGCTCGCGCTTGTGCTCGCGCTTGTGCTCGCGCTTGTGCTCGCGCTAAATAGACATGAACGAGCATCGCTCAAAACAGTGAGGCGACACACGTCAGCTAAAACCACAATATCACTCTATATTTCAGCTGCTTGGCAGTAATGTTAGCTGACCAGACCAAGGTCTCTCCATGAATCACTGCTGATCTTAGTGTTGGCTTTTCCTGCCTCAGCCTCCCGGCCGCGGCCGGAGGGAACAGGGGAGACACCGGAGTTTTGGTCAGAGACGATAATGTTTCTTGCTGCGGAGCCCCGTCACTTCACAAGACACGGAAAACCTCTGTTGGTCTGGAGGAGCTGCAGCAGTTATTTCTGCACAAACTGTACATTCACTAGATATTCTCAGAGCTACGAAGTCTTCTGCAGTGTGGAGTGTGCACGCATGCACGTGAGAGTGGAGCGAGCTGAGTGAAGGCAAATGAGCAGAGGAGAAGTTACAAACAGTCCCTTTAAGTAAAAAAAAAAGAAAAAAAAAGTACCTTAAAATGGTGGCCTTCTACAGGGGGGTAGCATCTTCAGATCCAACATGATTGGCACATCTTTCTTTAAATAGCCACAGGACATGAACCCAGATTAGGCTAAATCAACCACATGTCCCTTGTTACTCCATTTATGGTTTCCTAATATGATTTAACATATACGCCTCACATGTATAATGCTGAATGTATTTAAAGAAAAGAGCAGGTTCTATTGTCTTTGGTGATAACCCACATTATCTAACATGACATGTGGGTAAGAAGATGTTGATGTCGTAATGTGAAGCAACAAAATGCTGTCAGGTTTGAGTATGTTGGACTGTTGCTTTAGCTCTGATAAAACATTAGCATTAGAGAATAAACAATGTGTGCATGGCATTGACCTGGACTTCAGATGAAAGGGTTCTCCTCATCTTTGAAGCTACCTGGAGGGAAACCTGTTAAGTTCAATCGGAGTTTAGACTTTTGCCAGGACCATGAGATCTGATTTAACTTGGTGTCCTTAAAGTGTTGAATGTGGATTTTTTTTTTTCCCACCAGGGCATTTCTCCAAAACATACAGCCAGCTGAAGACAGACTTTGACATTTAAACCTTTTTTTTAATATATTTTTTTAAATGTATGTTCTGTCATATACGCTGAAATATAAGATGGGGTGCACAGGTGTGTGTACGTACTTTATGTCCTCGAGTTCGAGCTGTCGGCAGTGCCCATAGTGATATATTTTATCCATATACTGAATATGTGACAGTTGGGAAGGATTTACGCTGCTTATCCCACAAAAGACCTTTCAGGTGCTGCTATAAAATCTGGCTAATATAGTGCTCACGGGAATGTCGCCAATGCTGAGCTGTAAATAATTTGGGCCCTCCATGTGGTTCGGCTGTCTATAATACATGTATCTCTTAGTGGGCAAATGTAAGATATTTACAAGCAGGCAAGGTTGTGTAAAGGTTGTTGCATAGACGGGAGGACCAAATGCAAAATGATGTTCTTGGCTGGGAGGTAAAGGCACTGACAGAATTTCAAAGAGCAGATTCAGCGTGTAGACATATAGTCTATGACACTTGTGGGGGTTTCTTTCCATTTTTCCTTTTTTAAATTGTCAGAGATCAAATCTAAGCTTGGCAGCTATTGAGAAGCCCAAAGAAAGGAGAGATGCCAGACAGTCAGAGATGCTAGACAGGAAAGCAGACACGCAATATTACGCTTGGCATCTTAAAACATTTATGCAATGCCAGACATAAAAAGCAAGTTCACACCTTTGACACATCAGAAGCTCAAAATGAGCCAAATAATGCACAAGTAGGAGACATAAACAAAAAGTTGAAGGCAAAGAATGGACACAATATTTTATTTTGTGTTCTGTGTTCTTTTTAGGAAAATGCAAAATGACAGTTTGGATAGATTTGTAGATACACAGATGGTGAAAATGTACAAATGCATAAATATTCTATCATCATTCAGACGGAAGGGAAAGGCAGACATTCACAAACAATGTATCGTAAATAAACAGCGTCTTAATGACACTTTTAATATCTTTGCTGACGAAAAAACTAAGCGAAGACTTGAAGCGAAGACAGTGTTTATTACTGTGACTTGGGCTCCTATCATAGCAGAAAAAAGGAGTCTGATTTTCCTCTTTGTTCCATTTGGCTTGTTGTAATGTGATTATTTGCTAATTTTGGGAAATATGCACCACTAAACCTCTATCACCTGAAATGATGAAGGGCCTTAAGGCAGGTCCTGCATTAGTACATAATTGTAATTTTGAGGCCCTGTACTGTAGACGGGGCAAAATCGAGTTTTGAGACCTTATTATTTCCGTTTATATTGTGCTTACATGCTGCATATTCCTAAATAAATTTCTGTTTAATCAAATTTCCGCCAACTAATTGACACGGAGCGAACTGCCGGCCAGGTAGCGGTGCAGCTCAGGAGTACTTCTCTGTTGCTGGGGCTCCGGGCAAAATATAATTAAACTGCCATGTAGTCTGCTGCTGTGTGCACAGTGCTACATGACAGGGTACCTACACAATATGGAGAGAGTCGGAAGAAGTGGGGGCAAAACAACTTTAAGATTAGATTTGAGAATTACCAAGTGGAACAACTTTAGTTAAGATTAGTTTTGGTTGTGGATAAATACAAGACTTCTAAATTGAACCTTCTCTTTCAACTGTTCTGTTTCTCTCTGGGTCCCTTTCTCATTATCAATTTTGAGAATAACAAATTATATTACTCACACTTTCTTTTTGCGCACAGGGCACATTTATTGATCATTAAATTACAACAAAACGTATAATAACAATTTTCCAGGCATAATATACTGTATGTCTGTATAAGATCTGTGTAATTAGAAAAGCGAGAAAGCTTTAGTTTCTAGTTTTTGGTATATTTGTATTTTTGTTTCAATGTCATTTATTTTACTTGCTAGAAAAATGCAAGTTACACAGTTATCATTTATGAGTCCAAACAATAAAATATCAGTTTGCCTTCCTGATCAAATACAACTTCTCACCTCCATAGTTTCACTTTTATTGAGTTTTTATTGAGGCAAGTCATAGTCAAGTCGGCACACTGACACACTGACAGCTGTTGTTGCCTGTTGGGCTGCAGTTTGCCATGTTATGATTTGAGCATATTTTTATGCTAAATGCAGTACCTGTGAGGGTTTCTGGACAACATCTGTCATTGCTTTGTGTTGTTAATTGATTTCCAATAATAAATGTATCCATACATTTACATAAAGCAAGCATATTTGTCCACTCCCATGTTGATAAGAGTATTAAATACAAATTTCCCTTTTTGAACACATAGAAAACTGTTTGATTCATTTGCGATTAATCGTGATTAACTATTTTAATCGACTGACAGCCCTACTGAGCATACAACATTGATTTTTTTAAACTTATTTTATTGGCATGACATGAAATTACATCTGTTTTGCCGAAGTCAATAAAGGAAACTAGCAAAAAAGAAAGCTATGGTAATTGAAATACAATCTGGTGGTATAAGAATAGAGCTTTGAGCAGTAAAGTAACACTATATTTATGTTTTGTACACAGAGTACACATCCAGCCTGATTTATTCATGTCAGAAGCTCTATATATATAACATGCATATGCCATCAAAGGCCAATATATGTAGGTTGAGTGGTTATCAGTCTGTCTGCCAGTAAATAGAGGAGGAAGTAATGGTTAGTAATGTTTTGGACACATGAAGGAACTGCATCTGTTTCAGTGGCAGTGGATACAGATGTGTTCTCTGGATGGTTTCCATGATTTTATATAGTGACTCCTTGTATCTGCACTTTAATGTCCAATTGGAAGTATCCCCGTTGATGGCGATATTGCCTCACTCTGCCTCTGTACAGATGTTTCAGGTCAATCCTCCTCACTATCTCTGCTTAATCCTCTGCGTTCTCTAACACAGAGTTTTGCCAACTGTTACAAACCAGCAGTATTTATTGTCATCACACTCATTGAGAGTGAGAATGTGCTGTAGTGCTGCTCCTACTTTTCGCTGAAGGCGTACCACCCTCATCCGCTTCCTGTGTAGCTCGGCCGTATTGTGGAACTTGCTAATGATACAAGGGACTTTTCTTCTGTAACTGGCTGCACTGAGGGACAGATGTTGCCGCAGGCTCTTTAATTTGTCTGAGTCAAATTAGTATACAATGAATTCTACAAACCCTCGAGGGTCCTCGTTCAATCAGTGTTGCCTTATGTTTTCAAAGTAGAAGAATTATGGGAGGGAAAAAAAACTAGGCCAAACTTGAGTTATATGTAACAAGAAAAAAAAAGTCCATGCATGGATGCCAAGCGTTTGACTCAAGTGTGTTTATTTGCATAATATTAAAGGACTTCCATCTCTGTGAAAATGGAGCCATTAGAACACACTAATATGTCACATCATAAGTTTTCAGATTTGGATCCTACTCGATTCACTTTTCATGGATATGAAAATACTCAAAGAAGAGTTAACTACCGACAGAAGAAATTCATAAGCAAACAAATACTTTCACCATATTTCAGCTTTAGTATTCTTTATTGCTATCTTTGTTTCAGCTTGAATTTACTGAAGAGTAAACAAGTAAATAAAAGAGTAAATGTTTGATGGAATGACTGAGCTCAACACACCAAGCAGGTCTTCTCATACAACGGTTCTTGTGATATCTTATAAAAAAAGAAATTCTTCCTTTTTCGTTAATTTTCCTACAAATGTCCAGCAACATGTTTCAAATTCCACTCGTTACATGCATACAGTCTTTTCAAAATAAACTTCTGTCTTCACAGGAAACAACCTTAGTTTTAGGCAAGAAAACGACCTAGTTAGGTTTAGGAAAAGATCGACTTGGTTAGGTTTAGACAACAAAACAACTTAGGTTTAGGAAAAGATCGACTTGGTTAGGTTTAGACAACAAAACAACTTAGGTTTAGGAAAAGATTGACTTGGTTAGGTTAGGCAACAAAACAACTTAGGTTTAGGAAAAGATCGACTTGGTTAGGTTAGGCAACAAAAAGACTTAGGTGTAGGAAAAGATCGACTTGGTTAGGTTTAGACAACAAAACAACTTAGGTGTAGGAAAAGATCGACTTGGTTAGGTTAGGCAACAAAACGACTTAGTTAGGATAAGGCAACAAAAATGCTTATTTAGGATTAGGAAAAGATTGTGGTTTGGCTTAAAATAAGAAGTAGCGTTACTTACTGTAAGTACGGAAGTAAAATGACAGATAAATCAACATAGACTTCTGGTTTCACATGGGACACGAACGCCGGTCTCCAGGGCAAAAATCTGGTATTTTTTTTACCCATCCACCCCGACCTCCTCCCTGCGCGACGTTCGCCACTATTGCTATTTCCTGGTTCACGATTATGTGGATTACACACAAATACTTGTTTATGGGATATACACGAATTATAGTGCTTTACTTTTTGTAGGTATAGCTAGGAACAGTGTATGAGAACAGCCTGCACCAGGTTACTTAATCCTCACATATTAAACTCTTGGCAGCGGTACATTTCACACAAGAGAGAAGGAGAGGCAAAATATGTCTTTTCCCATGTAGTGTCCTTGAAGAGCCGTAGCCCCGGGGAGCTGACAAAACTGTTGGACCCCACAAAGACTAGTAACTAATCTGAGTCTGGCAACAAACTGGCACCCTCATTAAACAATAAAGTACTGGGAAATTGAGAATCGTTTCCAGAACTGCTGTTGGGGGCATCGCTCATCAAGTGACTCATTTCATCTCGTCCTTTTTTATTATTTAAGGACGCGAGCGGAGCTGTCCAATTTCAAAAATACCAACATATTTATGAGTGTGTAACAAAAACATGACGTTAGCACCCTTCCAAGTTATCAAGATTTGGATCTGCTTATTCCACCAACACATTTCACACCAGGCTGATGCATAATTGTCCTTCTGTTTGGCCAGAATGTGGATACCAGCTAATTGAGACATTAAGGAGACGGAAGCCAAGACGGTGTCCAAAAACCGAGCGTGTTTGCTAATGTGCGCGCCTGCTGTCTCTCATTCACCCTTCAAGGCGACGAGGCCTCCCAGTTGTCTGAGTGTGTTTATGTTTGGCAGCGGTTTCGGATGCGGGGACACACAACCGTTTAAGAATTTAGTGTCCTCGCCGTCTGTGTCCGTCCACCGCCGGGTTTAAAATGTGTCCAGAAAACAACGATGACAAAATACTTTCATACATTTTTTGGCTACGCATTAGATGGTGCAAGGTCATGAAGCTTAACCCAGCGAGTCTCATTTGAGCTTCACATTTAAATAAATGCATACAGATGAGGGTTACAACTCATGGAAATGGAAGAAAATAACTTCTCTCTGACCCTCTCACATTTAAATTCTTTCTAATATTGGGTAATTGCTGAATAAAAATTTGCATAATGTAATCTTGTCTGTGTGTGTGTGTGTGTGTGTGTGCGAGCATTTGTTCCTGGGCAAAACTGCATTTTTAGGTATCTGTGAATAAAATGTAAAATTGTACCTGTAAACAGTGTGGAGTGGTGAGTTGGTGTGGCAGAACAAATAGGCAAGCACTACACCGTTTATGCAACTAAAACACAATTTTAATTGGCTGCAATTTTTTTTGTTATCTTTTGAAAGTGAATAAAAGTGGAATAAAAACAAAACAATAACCGTTTTCTTAGATGTTCGTTTTATAACAAAGCAGTGATTTATACGCCGGGTTTTGCAGATCTGTTGCATCACAGTCTAATGCTCTCTGCTTAGTTATAATGAATCTTCATCACAGAGCTTATCAGTTCACTGTACCACACAAGCAGACGTTTATGTTTCAACTGAGTCACACCATGTGGAGTTATTTGCCCAGCCATATTTACATTGTACTGTACTGCAGTGCCTTGTATGTACATATTCTATCCCGATCTAGATCATATAATATCTCAATAACAATATATATCTCAATATAGCATGTTTTCTGATAAATCAATAAATAGTCTATTTGAAATAAACACATGGTAAAGCTTATTTTTGTGTACTCCTCTGTGAATTAAATGCTTGACAAAGGTAAAGTACTGAGTATTTTCTCATTTAATTAAGAACTTTAGTGCAAAATGTATTTTTATAATTGTTTCAAGGGAAATTATAGAGAAATGCACACAAATACAGAGTAATTAGATTAAGCAAAAGTTTGATTGAACTGAATTTGATCAGATTTTCTGAGAAATTTTAGTTAGTATGCGCTTGTTATAATGAATTTACACAATTATCACCCAGCTCTATGTACATTTCTTCATGTGAGCAGATATTTGCAATTTAATTGAAGCAAAAAATGTTACTCTTTAAGATCAGAAAACATTGGTCTTTGCCTTGGACTTCTACATATCTTAGGACCTGGTTGATTGAGATTCTTTATAGCCCACCCACTAAAATCTAATCAAACAAAAGTTGTGTTGCTAATTTATTAGTTGTTTTCAAATATAAAATGTAAATTTTCCATATCCTGCTCTCTTCCCCAGGGGCCATTGTTTCAGCAGCATCAAATTATAACTAAAGTTTCTTTAGTTTTAATCGACTTTGTTTTTGCTATTAAGAGGTATCCGTGAGGGACTGTTTTTCTTGTCACGCATCGCAGATTCATTTGTTCAAATGAGCAGTGCTGGAAAAAAAACTCCTCACATCCTCACAGATCCACTCCCTCCTGCTCTGATTTGAGGCCAGAAATCGCTAAAGATGTTTATATTGGATAAATGGCCTTTTAAACCTTGGTATAAGCAGAGGAAATGTTCTCCACAGTGACATCAAGGGAAATTAAGGGCTATTCACACCATGTTCAGGGCTTCAATCAATTTATTCACCTCATCGCCTCTCTCTCTCTCTCTCTCTCTCTCTCTCTCTCTCTCTCTCTCTCTCTCTCTCTCTCTCTCTCTCTCTCTCTCTCTAACAGTGTGGACCTGGTGCATGCCCAGTTGCACGTGTGTGAGGGCCGCAGCCTGCCAGAACTGGGCCTGAAACAAGACAAGATCAGGGTGAACGGCTGTGCGATCCAGTGCAGAGTGACGACCGAAGACCCGGCCAGAGGCTTCCAGCCAGACACCGGGAGGATTGAGGTAGGGTTCATCTTAAAATGACTCGAAGGCCTTTTTTTAATTGGGGATCAGGTAGACCACACGTGGACAGTAGAGCAATTTCTCCCCTTTGACACGTCACGTACAAAGTCTGGAGAAAGTCTGCAAGTTGAGATGATTTGGCGAAAATATATATTTACTTAGTAGTAGTAGTTTTAAGTGATTTTTTTTCCCGATGGGGGGTGGAAAGACAACTCACAGCAAGCCTTTATACAGTTTTTATGCTGTGTCATGCCAAACATGTTGCCCATCCTACTTGGGATTACAAGTCACTGCTACACATCAAGCATAAACATATAATAAAACACAAAAAATATCACTCACATAATTTGAAGGTGAACGTGCAAACTTTCAAATTGTGCACTAAATCACTGGTTCCCAACCCAGGGGGGGGTCTCGCCAAAGCTTCACAAGGGTCACATTTCATTCATTCCTGTGAAGAAAACTGAAAGAAATTGTTATTTTTTAAACACTGAATTTGTCATAAAAGAAGCCTATTAAGAATGTATGATTGTTAAAATGTATTAATACATAATGCAGACTGGAAACATCATCCCTGATGCAATATTCAAAAGAAATAATCTGCTCAAAATCATCCAAATGGCTCGTTTTTACACAAACTTCCTGCAGTTATTGTGTTCACTATTTGGGTCAATTGTCTCTTAGTCAGGGTTTGTTGGTTTATTCAATGATAGAAAAGGGGTCCCTTAAGGAAAAAGGTTGGGAACCACTGAAATAAAAGGCTTTTTTTCCCCTTGTCTACCAGGCTTTTTCCTAGTAACTGGCTAACTTTGTTTGTCAGTTTTTTTTTTTTGTTAGTGGATACTGGCCAACCAGTTTCCGATTTTGGTAGTTCCCAGTAAAAATGACTATAGAAAACCAACTCATTTTCAGTATCAGAGTCTTGGCAGATTCTTCCTTGAGACTGAGATACTGTCCAGTTTCAATATTGAGTGGTAAAATGCCAGATCCCAACTGGGCACATTAAGCTCTTTGCTTCCGAGATTAATTATACAACATAATTCTCTCTTCTTCTAATCGTGCAAAATGTAGGCAGTTTTAGTAAAGTCCATATGTCGCTCTTGGCTTGCGAAGCAACGTGGCATCACATTAAAGTCTTCTTCCGCGCCACATGTATGCATCCGCTTCAGAGAGCTCTTTGAGAAGCTTAAGGTTGATTGTTGATTCTCAGTGGGATTTAGAGTACTATCACCGTTTCTTTCAGTGTTCATATCCCTTAATGGAGCTTCACGGTAATAAGAAATAAAAGAATGGCCTCATCGGGGTGTGTGTGCGCGCACACACACATGTGTTCACAGTCACAGCTGCAGAGATCAACCGGAGCTTGGATTATAGGTCTGTCACACTGATCCATATTGTAGCTCTCAGCGCTGCAATTATGAACGTACATTGCCATGTGAGTGGGATGCCATGATTGTGCATGTGTATTTCTGCATCACTGAACTGGAGTGTGTTCATCTTTATCTCTCTGTGGTAGGGGGCGTATATGTGCATTTAGTTTATTTCTTATTTATTAGTGTATTTAGTTGTCTTTTATTGTAAATGCTCTGTGTGGTGGTGTTATTGAGAGTGTGCGTCCGTGTGCCTTTGTGTGAGAGGACCAGTGATTTTCTTTGGCAGCGTTCACACATGAGAGGACACAAATGTCTCTGTTTGAGTGCTCCGTGTATCCATCCACAGGCAGATATCCTGTATATCTACACACCATATGCCATTTCTCATCGTGCCTCTACAAATCTCTCTCTCGCTGATGAGGTCTGATCTCTCGATGCTTTTTGCTGTCAAGTTCATTCGCCCTTCACCCTGGACTGTACACCCCCACCCCCCTCTTCTTTTTCTTTCTTTTTCTTCTCTCTCCCTATCATCCCCTGTCCTCTCCATTTCTTTAATGTGTTTCTTTTTTTGCTGAATCTCTATTAGCTTTTTCAGGCCTTAACGGTGTCACAAAGTGCTTTACAAAGAATTAAATGGTAATGAAAGCCAGTTTGAATCAATAAAAAAGGCACATTAGTTAAAACAAGGTTTAGTAAGAATAAAGCGGCCGTTTCTCAGAATGAAAACGAATCAAACTGTGTGTTAATGATAATGTTAAGAGATAATGGTGATTCTGACCTCAGCAGAGCACAGTGCTGAAGGAGCCTCGAGGGCTCATGGCTGTGGCTGAGTTATGTTTGGTCAGTAGACTCTGTTAACGTGGGAGGATTCTGCTTGAGGGGAATAAAAGTGAAATTAATTCTTTAACAGTGCAGATAAGCTTAAAAAAAACAAGTACTATGACGTGATTTGCACACAGTTTCCTTCAGTATCCTGTAAGGGTGTACGAAAATATCGATACACATGAGTATCACGTGAGCGATACTGTATCGATTCTCCAAAACACTGTATCAATTTTTAATTAACCTCTTAAAAATCCGCCCTCCATTGGTCCCAGCCGCCACTCGATATTTCAGAAGTTGTAGTGGACGCCGTTTAGAGTGACGATACTGGCATCAAACTAGAAAACCAGACCATAGGAATCCATTTGTACCAACCATGTCGTAATAGCTTATCGAGAAAGAGACTAAGAGTGTGTTCCAATCCACGTACTTCCTGAAGTACACTTCAATGTAGTGCACTTTGTGCACTCTGTATTCACTTGAGTAGTGTGTAAATTTCAACGGGGTAGGGTCGTCTCAAATCGAATACTCTGCGGCGCACTGACCGGAAATGACGATCGCAACATTTGACCGCGGCTCGCTACCTGCCAAAATATCTTCTGAAAAAAAATCAAAGCAGAGTGGAAATTCCGTTTCCAACGTTGTCGCCTATGCCTACGATGTGTCCTCCTGTTGGCTGAAAATGCGCTGGTATGTTTACGTATTGCATTGTTTTATTCTGTTATCTACGTATGTTTGAATAGTGCTCGTGGCTCCGCCCCTTCCGCTACGTAGCCAAGATGGCAATGTGGAAAGTGTCCAGCGTTCCACACTCAACGATCTGACCGTTTTGAGTACGACATCTGGGTACTTTGAGTGCACTGCATTTTGCCGTACTACCCAATTGGAACGCACTTATGCGCTCAAAATAGTGAGTGTAAGTACAGAAGTACGCGGATTGGAACACACCGTAAATAACGCTCCAAGATGAAAAACTGGGATGGCCATTTTCAAAGGGGTCCCTTGACCTCTGACCTCAAGATATGTGAATGTAAATGGGTTCTATGGGTACCCACGAGTCTCCCCTTTGCAGACATGCCCACTTTATGATAATCACATGCAGTTTGGGGCAAAAACCATAAAGTTTTTATCACGCATTATAAATTATTTTGCCTATTCTAAACTGGTGTATTCCTGCTGCGTTCTCTACAGTTTTCCTATTAAATTTAATAAATCTCAATATGTCGCCTTGCTTACAGTATCGCAATATATTGAATCGTTTACTCCAGTATCATGATGCTTATAGTTTGCCAGATTATTGTCAATACACAGCCCTATATCTTGTCAGAAATCTGCAATCTACAGCTGAGCAGTGCATACACAAGCAGTTCAGGGCAGTTGATCAATAATTATCGTCTGCATGTCAAATTTACTGCAATTGGGGAAACTATAAATTTCCCAGAGACCCTCCGGTTTCTCCCCTTCTTTCGCCTCGTCATGGATGCTGTAAATAAAACTCCGCCGTCGCTGCCTGGTGACTTAACGCAGCGTTTTTTTTTGACTCCTCGGATGTGATTGAATTGGAGTTGCACCGGTGGCTTTCCAATCAAACAAATCATCTGTCTCTCGGTTGTGAGCGAGGGCGGAGAAATAAATGGTCGTGTTGCGCGCACACAGATTTATTTCAATTGAATCTGAGTCCATTAATTAATCCCCCCAGGGCAGAGTTGTTTTAGTTCATTAACAGTTTATGTGGCTCAGTGATCAGACCAAATGTTTTATTTCAACATTAACTTGATAAATCACCACACTCAGATGAAACATTTATCTGACAATTTGAGCTGTATTCAAGTCAGCGGTGTATATTTCAGATTCACACCTGATTTGGGGGATGCAGGCCCAAACAAATATAAACTATGTAGTCCATTATGTAGCTTTCTCGCTTTCAGGGTGCGTTATTTCTCACTGTGAAGAGCTGCTTGCACTGTATTAGTGCTTTTCTCACCAAATCTGAAAGGAATAGCTTGTGACCTTTCCACTTCAAAGACATTCTGCCTTGTTTCCACCTCATATTTTCTCTCTTCAGCTCCCCCTGCATCACTCAGTTCTTCCCTCCCATCTATACCACTCATCTTTAAAACAATGTACATTTTCCCACATCTTTATCCTCCTTCAAGCCCTGCTTCTCCCCCTCTTCCACCAATTTCTCTCATCATCTCATCCCACCTCTCTATCCCACCTTCCCTCTTCTTCTCTGCCACCCTACACCATTTAGGCGCGCAGTTGAGCTACGAAATGTGTCAACAGAGCGGCCCCCCCCCTCCCTCCCCCCCCCTCCCCTCCTACCATTACCATGCAATATGAATGAACCAAACACAATCAACACTGAGAAGCGTGGATGGAGGAATGCTATGTTTGAGGGACAGATGAATAAATTATTACCCAAGGGCTGCGACAAGGTCAGCAACTTCAGTGACAGGAGGGCGGGGAAAAGCCGTCACGCTACGGGCTTTCGGTCTCTTGAGGTGCAACTGGGATAATTTACTTTGACTAGTGGAGATGGAGTGAATCCTGCGCCCCCCTTTCAGAGTCCATACAGATACCCCTAAACAGGACTCCCAGTGGTGATAGCGCTGTTGAAAATTGCCGTCACTTGCTCAGATTGTACGACGCTGTGAAAGAGCTGCTGTGTATCAACAGGACAGGGCAGGAGTCATACACCAAAGTGGAAAGGCTAAAAGCAGCCGTCCTGTACATAGCACTAGAGTGTCAAATGCTTTTCCATCTTCACGAAGAAACGAGGAAGACAGCAGAACAGAAGGAGAGATGGGAAATGGGGAGTTAGGGTTAAAAATAGGGGAGGAAAAGAGAGAGCTCAAGGACAATGAACATGTTTTTCATACTGTAGAGACACCAGACTGATGGGTGTTTGTGAACAAAACAGAAGCAAAGATCCAACAGGTGGAATCAGTAATGGCTCCGTCCTTATTTTTCATCTCTTTATCCCCAGAGGAGAAAATAGATAACAGGCAAATGAGAGCTTTCTATCTTTTTTCTTCGCTTCTTTTAATGGAGCTTTCAGAGCAGGAGAAAGGAAACAGGCGGAGGAGAGAGAGAGAGAGAGAG
>CAKAOI010048566.1:4310-50782 GCA_916701655.1 Sebastiscus albofasciatus
GTGCAGTAGTTTTCCACCTCGGTAACATTCTGATCAGGTTACAAAAGCAGTTCAAATCTCTGAACAATTAGTTTGTTGCTGACAACAGATTATAATTTCTCATTCATTCAAGCAAATTGCACGTGTTTTGGCACATGTGCAAAAGAGTCAGAACAATAACCGCTCGCACACGTCTTGCTGATCAAAACTGATAAGTTGATTCTCAGTGAAGCTGTCGTCCTCTTCACAACTTCTCAACATTATTTCATCGTTTGAGCCGTCACATGCAAAATAATCCATTCAATTATCAAAATCTGTCAGACGTACATGTATATTCCATAAATATCTCGGACATGGAGGTACATGTAGTTGTTTTTTGCTTTTACTTATTTTTGGTATGCTCCTATCCTTACTAAAACCTTTGTAGAATCTATGTGCTTTGTGTTATTTATATCTGCTTTGGCACAGTTGTAGTCAAGGAGTTGCTGAATGAATTCAGTGGCATCTCTGTGCATGGCATCATTGCTATAATGGTGTTATCCACTGTCTAATCTAGAAAACATTTTAGGAGAGGATAAAAATGTAAATTCTTTCTTTGGTTCATCACAATTTACTCAGGCATAGTAACAAACACAGTGTTACTGACACTGGGGATGAATTCTCTGAGGTCTTACCTATCCATAGAGACCAATATCATGCATATAGACCTGGTAGTTGTGGAGCTATTCTTTATTCATTTTGGGTATGTCTGTCTAGACAAACCACACCTTCCAGCACCCTGGGGCTTAAGAGGTTAAGAACTGGCAGTTTATCATGAATGTAGTCTGCATGGTGCGTGGTCGTATTTCCCAAAAAGTAAACTACCCAAAGACTACATGTTGCTCAGCAAGGCCACTACATCACGTTTACCTCTCTGTTGTTTCTTCTGATGGAAAATGCTTTCGTATTGGGCTCTCAAATCAGGATTAATGCTGTTTTATATTAATTTCAAGAGTCTCTGGAACCTGAGTTGAGGTGTTATAGTCAGCAACATGACGCCTTCGTCTTCCTATTGGTAGAGCTAAAGTTTATCAAGTGTTTTTATCGACACGTCCCCTGGTTAAAACAAATGAGTTGGCTTGTCACTGGGCTGAGGCAGATTTTCATAAAGCTCCTCATTATATCTTTGCAAGATATATATTTAATGATCTGTTCATCTGTCCATACAAGAGCCGCTCTGTGAGCAGTTGATGATGGGCTTGTTTTCACATTGTTGAATAAGAGGAGCTAACAGGAAGGTCACAGAAGTAGCTGAAGAGAGTTCAGTAGAATACCAGAAAAGAAACTCACAGCTACAAAACAATAAAATACGCCTTTCCATCAGTTGCACAAAGAAGAATGAATTTTGAAGGCTAGCATTTGTGCTTTTCAAATGTGTTGAAGCAGTTGGTGCGAGTGGAAAAGTTTAAGTCAGGTTTGTTGGGTGCATCCACAATCCCCCCCACCATCTGACCATTTCACACTGAACCCAAGCAGACCAGAATGACTTTGCATTTTTTTTGGCCGCATGTGTTTGCAATTAATGCAGATGTCGGGTTTGGTGCAGCAGGAACATGAGAGGAACAGGGGGCGTGTGGAGGGTGGAGAGCTCGATTGGGGGGGGGGAGGTGAGGCCTTTCCTTTATGACCTGAGATTTTGGACTGTAAGGGGCCAGGGAGTCTGTAAAACTGCACCAGCCAAGCAAGGCTCAGTCGGTGGGGCACTGACCCTCTGACCCTCAGCAGTTTATTATGAGCTTACAACGCATGTCTGCACAGTTTAGGTACTCTCTGTTAATGTAAAGTCAGTCAGCGTTATTACAAACTTGCATATTTAATTGATTTGTACCAGTGGCTAGTGCTGATATAGTTGGTAACTGATCCATGGTTACCTGACTGAACCTCTCTGATCGTGCTGATCATAATGTTTTATGTCATCCTACTGGGGGTGGACACACAAGCCAAATTGAACTGCTTTAAATTAGAGAGCTGCGCAGGCACATGTCAGACGTTTATTGCTGTGATGTCATTCATAGCGGTCTGGCCAATAGGACGCAGGGCAGTTCCCCACTCAGCTTTAATGAAAACCAGCTTTCACTGTCTTCACTGTACATTGGCCTTTCCCTCGCAGCTTCTCTCTCTCTCCTCTTGTTCTACGGATCTCCCTCAACTCCAGAATAAATATTATATAATCAATAAAATATAAATATAATAATATATTATTTTTAGTAATAAAACTATTTAAAAATGAAATTATACTTAAAGCAGCAGTAGGTGAGATTGGAGCAAATATGATTAAAAAAAACAATATTTTTATAAACGGTCACTATATCCTGAGACAGGTAATCTGAACAAAATAAATCATGTGTCTCCGGTACTCCTAATGGCAACTGCAAGATTTCACAGACCGGAGGAAAACTACCAGTCAGAGCTGATCTGGAGTCTGCAGTCCAGCTGCCGTTTATGAGAGCTGGCTGTCAATCACTCGCGAACTCCGATCAAACGGTCAAACTAGGCAGCGCTGATCAGATATGAATCAATATTCGGTTACTGTAATGCCTATTTCTCTCCTCAAATGTTTTCAGAAACATCTTGTAGTGCACGGTTTAGCTGTAAAATGAGAACGTTTGTGACCCGGCAGCCATGTTGAGATCATTTCAGGAAATACCAAGAACCGCCCACCAGCCGGAGCACAGCCAATAGGAACGCTCTCTCTCTCTGAAATGACCTGTGATTGGCCAAAGTCTTCCGTCACCATGTAGATATTCTAAAGCCTGAAAACAGAACCATGAGGAGGTGCAGAAGTCTAGTTTTCTCTCAGAACACTTGAATTACAATATGCTGAAAGGGAATTTTTGCCCAACGATGCCAAAAATATACTGCCAACTGAAGCTTTAACAGCTTGTTCCATTTTATCCACTTGAATGCCGAGCATGGTGTACTGTACTTGACTATACATGTTGAAAATATGGCCTCCATTTCAAAATGACCTCCGTTTGAAGGCAGCATGAACTTGCATTACCATCGAACCCACTATCACTCAACACAATGGTGACCTGTGACCACGGATGATGTTGCCATCTGGATGTATTTCATTTTGTTCCTGCTCCTGTCCTCAGGTTTTCCCAGGTTGCAGTTGTCCCTCCATGGCGTCTCTCAGCAGTGACGTTCCCATCCTTTCCTGCGGCGGCTTGGCTAAGCGCTGGCTGGTCCCCGGCTGGAGGATGGGATGGATCCTCATCCATGACAGGAATGATATATTTGGATCCAAGGTACGTAGGATTTCTTCTTTTAACAGAGAGAGAATAGGAAGACTCCGTTAGATTACTGTTACATTCACCTAGTTGACACAAGCAGTATGTCTCTGCAGATTCGACAGGGTCTGGTGAAACTGAGCCAACGTATTCTGGGAGCCTGCAGTATCGTCCAGGGAGCCCTGGAGAGCATCCTCAACAACACACCTCAAAGCTTTTACAACAACACCATCAGCTTCCTGAAGGTAAACAGAGGGGATGATGAGTAATATATTTCTAGATTCAATATATCTTCTTACCATCTCTATATTTTACTGGGACTTGCATTTCAAAAGTAGTGTCTCAATGATACCCTGGACACACGAGTCTGTCGGCTGACCCTTACCTGAATTGTATTATTTGTGCCAAGTAGCGACTACTCCATGTTGCCATGCATAAGGTGGTATTTTTAATGACATGTTGAGTATTAAAATTTGCAATTGTGCATTTTGTGCAGCATATATGAGTTTAGAGGCGCAATATAAAAATGTATGTATGTACTTTTATGCCCTGTTACTCATAATCCCTTTAAACTTATGTGACCAAACTATTTCATGTCTTCAGTTCTCTTTTACTCTGTTTAACATTTTTTACTTGTTTTATGTATTTTATTCTGAGTAATATTCATCACATGAGACTGATTGGATGGTTTATTGTTTTCTTCCTCAGAACAACTCTGAGATTTGTTTCAATGAGCTGTGCACCGTCCCTGGCCTGAACCCTATCATGCCCTCAGGAGCCATGTACCTCATGGTCAGTACTAAAAGTGTGTGTGTGTGGTTTATTGTAATTTATTTATAATTTTGACAAAAAAATCTCAAGATGTGGTTAACCTGAAATGTAAATATCCAATTTATCCTATAAATAGATACCAAAAATTACCAGCTGTTACATTACAGCATCTCAAAATTGCTATTTATAAATGAGTGGAAAAAAATCAATAGAATCATTTTGAGGAAGTCGTTGATGATTAATTTGTACTTTTTTACTGATGCATGTGTTATAATAATATGATGCTTCAGTTGTTTAAAGGGGACATATCATGCTCATTTTCAGGTTCATACTTGTATTTCGGGTTTCTACTAGAACATGTTTACATGCTTTAATGTTAAAAAAACACTTTATTTTTCTCATAGTGTCTGTCTGAATATACCTGTAATCACCCTCCGTCTGAAACGCTCCGTTTTAGCGCCTGTCTCTTTAAGACCCCCTCCTGAAAAAGTCTGCTCTGATTGGCTTGCTATAAAAATATGGTGCACGTTTACAAAGGTGGTTCTCAAGCCGTTGTCGGTATATTCTAATGAGCCTGCATGTGACATAGGAAGGGGAGCCACATCTGAATGGCTTGTTGGATCACATGTTTTCTGATCTAGGCAGCCTACAAAAAAACTTATTTCACAGTCTGGGGGTCGGTAGACACTCCAGATACCCAAATGTATGTTCACAAGCACTGAAAAAGTGAGCCTGATATGTCCTCTTTAACGGGAAAAAAACCCATCTTAAAATACACGAGGTGATGTTACATTATAAATATTTCACATGCATTCATTTCAGATTCTAATCTCACCCATCCATGCATGTGAATAATAATTATACAGTATTATATTACATTAAACGAGGTTTGAATATGAATTTGAAGTTCTTATAACAGGAAATGTGTGTGTGTGTGTGTGTGTGTGTGTCCAGGTGGGGATCGACATGGATCACTTTCCAGATTTTAAGAACGATGTGGACTTTACTGAACGGCTGGTGATCGAGCAGTCTGTCTTCTGTCTGCCTGCCTCAGTAAGACTCCTTTTTCCCTCATCTATCCATTTGTCCCTACATCTGTCTACACATTGACATTTAGGATAAAATAAAAAAATGTGTGTGACCCCTTTAATGCCTGACAGTATCCATGTTCTGCCATCTCGCAGGCGTTTGAGTATCCTAACTTCTTTCGCATTGTGGTGACGGTGCCGGAGGAGTTGATGGTGGAGGCTTGTAGTCGGATCACTGAGTTTTGCCAGCGCCACTATCGGCCCCGCAGCCGCGACAGCAATGATCTGGACCAGTGATGCGGCTGAGCTGGACCAGACTGACGGCGTTGGGCCTCATGGAGACCAAAGCCTAGAGGATGGTCACATATACATATATATATTTCAACTTTTAAATTCTATTCCACCATGTTATGAAGTTAAAGATGTAAAAATCTGATGTCGAAACTGTGTTAATATTGTCACCACTGTGGCAACAAAAAGCTTGGAAGTGACATATCTGATGGTCCGCTGATGGTATAATTTTTGATGTAAACCATATGAAATGAGCGGACCTAATATTTATATTTTATACAGGCAACGTATATTACTTATTCTTGTGTATTTATATAATTTGTGCAATGCTTCGTATGTCTATGTAATGTAACTTCTTTGATATCAACTGCAGGATCATAGATTGTGCATACCGTGCACACCAGCTAGCTTCATTGCTGTCACAATTAGGGGAAGTGAATATACATATATTTGAATATCCATTTTTATAAACGTTATGTTTTGATAATCTCATGCATACTTTGCTTGTGCTAGAAAACGACTTTCAATGCAGCGTCACTGCACTGGCCTGCTCTTTATCAGAACATTATATGTACATTGTTATTATGTTAATTATGTGTCATATTGAATCACACACACATATATTTACAAACCAAAAATTGTATTTAGTAGTTTTGTTAATAGTTACCTAATAAAAACATGTTGACATGACTCTCAGAACAAAGCCTTCTGCACACAAGACACGCAGACCCATAAAAAGACTGTACTATGTATGCAATACATGCATAGATGAGTGATCAGTAAGGAACTGATCAGAATCAGAAGAGAACCCCTGACACAAAATACAAGAAAAATGTTAGACGGGCTGAATGTTCCTCTTAACTTAAAATACTACTATGTCTACTTTAAATTGGTTGTTAAATCTTATTTTTAT
The DNA here is from genome assembly GCA_916701655.1 of Sebastiscus albofasciatus. Taxonomy (NCBI): domain Eukaryota; kingdom Metazoa; phylum Chordata; class Actinopteri; order Perciformes; family Sebastidae; genus Sebastiscus; species Sebastiscus albofasciatus. The sequence goes on from CAKAOI010048566.1 coordinate 10,565, forward strand.
ATCCCTAAATCATGAATCAGAGCATCAGAGGGTTTTACAGTCTGTGGAACATACCACACATTCTCATCTTTAGACCCTCCTATTCTCTTCTTCTACTTTATAAAGAGTATTTGATTCTTTTGTAACTTCCTACACGACTGCACACATGACTATACTGTATAAATACACAGTACACACATACACCGATCAGCCATAACATTAAGACCACTGACAGGTGAAGTGAATAAGATTGATTATCTCGTTACAATGGCACCTGGCAGTGGGGGGGATATATTAGACAGCAAGTGAACACTTTGTCCTTGAACTTGATGTGTTGGAAGCAGAAAAAATGGGCAAGCGTAAGGATGTGAGCGACTTTGACGAGGGTCAGATTGTGATGGCTAGATGACTGGGTCAGAGCATCTCCAGAACTGGAGCCCTTGTGAGATGTTCCAGGTCTGCAGTGGTCAGGACCTACCAAAAGTGGTCCAAGGAAGGAAAACCGATGAACCGGCGACAGGGTCAGACCCAAGGCTCATTGATGCACGTGGGGAGCGAAGGCTGGCCCGTGTTGTCCGATCCAATAGAAGAGCTACTGGAGCTCAAACTGCTGAAAAAGTTAATGCTGGTTCCGACAGAAAGGTGTCAGAACACACAGTTTGTTGCATATGGGGCTGCGTAACTGCAGACCGGTCAGGGTGCCCATGCTGACCCGTGTCCACCGCCAAAAGCACCTACAATGGGCATGCGAGCATCAGAGCTGGACCATGGAGCAATGGAAGAAAGTGGCCCAGTCTGATGAATCACGTTTTCTTTTACATCATGTGGACGGCAACGAGTTGGAGGTGTTGACTCGGCCTCCAAATTCTCCAGATTTCAATCCAATGGAGCATCTGTGGGATGTGCTGGACAAACAAGTCCGATCCATGGAGACCCCATCTCGCAACCTACAGGACTTAAAGGATCTGCTACTGACGGTTCGGTGCCAGATACCACAGCAGACCTTCAGAGGTCTAGTGGAGTCCATGCCTCGACGGGTCAGGGCTGTTTTGGCGGCAAAAGGGGGACCTATTCAATATTAGGCAGGTGGTCATAATAAGACAACCCCATCTGGAGATGAGCTGAGCCGTGGAACGTCAGGGTGGGAAGTAGTTGACTCTCTTGATCTGGCATTACTCCTGGATGGCATCTGCTTCCATTTCAATCTGCAGAAGAACTTTGCCCCGTAGTTGCACCCATGTTTTGTGAATCATGTCCAGGTGACCTAAAAAGACTTTAAGTTGCCGTTTACTACAAATATTTGTAAGAAAACTTGTTTTTAACTGTGCATATAGGCCTAAAGCTAGACTGATGAGTACAGAAAACAAAGAGAGAAAGCTGATTATTAACAAGAATTCCAAGATTATAGCCAGGCAATGCAATTTGGAGATAGGGAGATAGGTATTGTCTCCACTTTTATGTAAAGGTAGGACATAAACAGTTTTCCATGTTGTGGGGATTATTCCAGAGGAGATGGCTAAGTTGAAGATATGAGATGCATTCTGCCATCAGTGGCACTGAGAGGTTTAGGTAAAACAGCATCCAAATGATCAGATTTCTAGTATCAGTAGTAAGAAGAGCATGGGTAAGTTCCCTAAGACTAAAAGACTGAAGCTTTGTGGAGAAGTATTACCCTGTAGTTCATTCTGTGATTGGTGGTCATTCAACTCACGGTTCTCAAAAAGATGCTCAGAGGCAACACATGACTGCAAATGTCTTTAGGGTCTGTTTAGGACCAGTTTTTGTTGTTGTCAACATGAGTTGTAAAGGAGCTAATATTGATTTAACAACCTTCCAAATTGCGCTCTGATCATGAGTTTAGGTATATTCAAACTTGTTTTATTTCTCAGCGCAAGTTGGAGGGGTTTTTGGAGCGTAGGTTTTCTCAAGGTTCTCCGGTTTCCTCCCACAGTCCAAAAACTTGCAGGTTAGGTTCATTGTTGACTCTAAATTGCCCGTAGGTCTGAATGTAAGTGTGAATGGTTGTCTGTCTCTATGTGTCAGCCATGTGATAGTCTGGAGACCTGTCCAGGGTGTGAAAATATCTGAGGAGATAAATAGGCATTACAGTAACAGAATATTGATTCATATTTGAACAGCGCTGTGAAATCTTGCAGATGCCATTCGGAGCACCGTAGGACACAGAGGCAGAGGGATTTTTTCAGATTACCTGTCTCATGCACTACTATCAGGATATAGTGACCGTTTTATAAAAACAACTTTTTTCAATCATATTTGCTCCATTTCTACCTACTGCTGCTTTAACTGTACATTTTGCAAGTTTAAGGTTCTGTTGGAGGAAGCCAAACAAATGCATGTCACTGCGGTTTATTACCGCACACTGAAAAAAAAGGGAAATAGCTGGTCTTTGAATTTACAAAAATGGAATTAGTATATGCAACACAATTAATTTATATTCCTTGTGTGAACATGGTTTAATCATGTAGACTTCAGTTGTTTATGGAAAATGTTGAATATACAAGTTTCTCTTGCGTTGATTGAAAGTGATTGAATTTAAAAAAATTAAATCAATGTAATTGAGTTTTGTCACCACCGGAAATGGAATATATTCAAATGGCACCAGGCCAATTGTCATTGATCACTCCGGAGCAGGAGGTGGCAGTAATGCACCAATAAGCTGGAGGCCAACCGCCGCAATACAAGAAGAAGAAGAAGAAGAAGAAGAAGAAGAAGAAGCATTGAAGTTCATCATATTGATTTATGTTCGTGTTGTTGTTTTTTTAAGTATCAATTACAACAGTCTGTCGACTTGTTTGTGTATATCTTTTAGCCTTTTAGCTAGCTAGCTAAACACCAACACACATGAGCGGCGGTCGGTTATGCAGTTGGTGGGGGCCGGGGTCGCATAAATTAATAAGAAGTTTAGAACGGTGTGTGTGTGACAGAGAGAGCGTGTGTGTCAGTAAACGCAAGTGATTGATTCGCAATTGATTATATGCTTGTGTGTGTGTGTGTGTGTGTGCAAGCGTGCCACCGTTTTGTAGAAACTGTGTTTATCATGTCAGTTTCCTCATCCACTCTCTCCCCACATACACATTAGCTAAGAGTTCAAATGAATGAAGTCGGACTGAAGTGTATATATGCTCTTATTGACTGTGAAAATGGTTAATGCAAGGTTACATTATATGTATTGTGAATCCATTGCACTTGTTTCCACTGTTCCACTGTTCCCTGAAACCACAAACAGTTGTGTGGTTTGCATTGTTATGTTTTTGTGTTTGAATCCACTGCTGTTGATGCACGGCTCAATATAGCAACACGTTGGTAAAGAACTCTGACTTTGCCTTTTCTTGTCAATGCAAATCAGCTTTTTTACATTTATGATTTTGTATTTGCACACATTTAACCGGAACATGGAACCGATGTCTACAATACGTTTGGATAGAGTTAACTTTAACAAATCAAGTTAGATTTACAGACCTAACTCGAGTACCAGGAACATAATGGAATTGTTTTAAAGTTACACAATACCTTTGAATAATATCAGCATTAAGAAATCAAGTTGGAGTTACAGTTGAAAATCAGGTACCCCGGACATGATGAAATTACTTTAACATTACACAATAAATTGGTATTACTGTAACTGAAAAATAATGTGTTGAATCAACATGATTCTTTTAAACAGTCTAATGTGAATGAAATATGTTGGTTTGACGAGCAATAATTAATTGAGAAGAAGAGGAAAATGATGTCAGTTGGCCACATTCTGATCATGTGGGACCGATGTACGCATTAAAATAAAGTAAATCCAAAGAACTTTTTTTTCAGTGGCAAGATGTAGTAGAAAAACATGAAGTGTGGTTCAAGGCAAAAGTGTTGAATGTCAGTGATTTTATTGCTGATGTGAATAAGTGGTTGTCTAAAACTCAGAGTTGTCCTGCTGCTGATGACGTTGACAATGATAAAGAGGAGGTTTGCTTTGAACCCGATGACAGCGTCTCAAATGTAAAATAAAACAGTTACTAAACACTCAAGTCACAAAAGCTTCAAAAGCAGCAAGTCTTCTGCTTCAGCTGCTCGTATTAAAGCAGCAGCTGCTACTTTAAGGAGGAAGCACGCCTTGGAGGAGCGGACAGATCTGTTAAGGAGGGAAAAGGAGCAGCTTGAGCTGGACACTGAAATAGCAGCCTCCACTGCTAGGATAGCAGTACTCCAAGCCGACGACAGCAGCAGTGTTTCAGATGGACAATCGGATGGAATGGAGTCGTGTGAGCCTCAGTATGAGCAATCCTCACAGCAGCACATGTTTCTTCATCCATTGGAGGAAATTGCTTTGTCTTCTAACAGAAGCAATTTGGGGCTAGTGTATAGGAGCCATTTGTTTAATTTGAGGTAATTGTGTTAGGTGTAATATGCCTCCAAGCACTAGGGGGATGTATGGTGTAGGGCAGGGGTCAGCAACCTTTACTATCAAAAGAGACATTTTTTAGCCAAAAAAATTAAAGAACTCTGTCTGGAGCCGCAAAACATATTTGAGCCTCATAATGAAGGTAACACAGCCTGTTAAGTCTAATACTGTGAGGACCCAAGTCCAAATGAGAGGCAGGACATTGAAGAAACATCTCAGGAGATTTGGCTGGAAGCTCCTGCTGGCTATCCAGCAAATGCAGTGTGCTTGTTCTGAAAAAGTCTTTCAATATTACTTTTTTGTTTTTTGTTGCCTATACACTGTAGGCAGAGGCTGGCATCAGGTAGCTCATATAAGCCACATGCCAGTTACCACAGGTACTGCTGATTCGGAGAAGCAAATGTTGCTGGCCTCAGGCCTAGGGGGTACCTGGACCAGTAGCAAACTCTGTATGTAGAAACAAAGAGGCAGAAAACTTTAGCTTGCGTTCAGCTCAACTGCAGGATTTATTCTGCTTCCTCAACATAGGAAATACTTCCTGAGGTAATCAACAAAATGCTCTCTCTAGAATCAGGTAAGTTACATTATCTTCAAGTATAACAGATATTAAAATATCTTCAGAAAATACATAAATAACCATTGTATCTAAACAAATGGAAAACTGAAACACTGTGGAATAAACACTATGTTTATAAGTGTCCTCGTTCTTGAATTACATATTGACCAGGAGAACAACAAAAAAGCAAATTTGTTCTCATGTGGTTACTGTAACTGCACATCAAATAATAATATACAACCTTACAGTGTGTAACTATTACATTTACCTCTCATTCTACCCCTAAGGTTACTCCATTGTCACATATTCGCAAATTAGGCCGATTGTATTTACGTCTCCTTTAAAGTTAGTAACAAACAAGTACACATATACATATACTTTAGTCATTAGCAACAGGCCCGCTAGCATGACCGTGCAAAGCTATTTCAACACTTTACTGACAACCCACTCAACTCACATCACACGTTATCACCAAGGATCGTGACTTGTGTTTTGTGCTCTATTGTGTTTCGTATGAGGTTATTTTGTGTGTATCAAAGGACATTGTGTGCTGTTTTATCTCAACCAAGAGATTATAACATATTAGAAGTACACATACACATACATTCTCCTTTAACATACATATATTTTCACTCACACACACATATATTCTCCTTTCACATACATATACTTTACTTTTCAACACATACATATATTTTCACTCTCACATACACATATTTACACTTACACACATGTATTCTTTACTCTCACCAGTGGTGGCTGGTGACTCAATAAATTGGGGCAGCCTGTCACTGAAAAACAAATTTTAATAACTTACAGGGGGAAGCAGCGTCTTTTGTAGTCCATCTTGGGAACATTGTAGTTTCACCACAGCAGACCCACATCACTAACATTTGCCGCTGTTGCATCATAATTACAGAGCCTAGTGTTAGTACAGTCAGATTCTCTTAACACCACGGTTGTCTTTTCCTAAGTCCTTATGAATTCTCCTTCACATCTTTCCTTGACCTCATGACGTTTTCCATCGAGGTCAAGGATAAATGTTTAGGAAAAGATGTTAGGACGTAATTTTTTTACTTTTCGACCGCAGCCTCAGAGTTTTGGGTTCCAGAACAGCTGATCAGGGTCAGTTCAATCAACTCTGAGTAGGTTGAACCTGAGCATAAAAAGCCATCATCAATAGAGCTCTGATAATACGATTCACATGGCGACTGGTAAATAAAAGGCAGAGCCTCCATTTGAATCAGGTCGATGTAGAGATTGTAGCACATGTACGTACAGTATACGCTGACTGTGCACATTTATCTTTAAAAACATCAGAGCAGGGAAAAGTGTCAATAATATAATAAAGTTTTATTCAGTGTTGTCCATTAATTCATCTTTTACCAGACTTACATTTCCTTAATGATAAAGTGGTGGAATCTGACTGTGTATTAGACTATAGCCTACATTACATCTACAATATATGTGTTCAGCTCTGATGGGGACAAAACACAGGAGCAGACACTGAAGATGAAAAATAAAGTTGAAGATTTAAAAATATATTCAAACATAGAGACATGATTGTAAACTCACAGTCTGATCCAGTAATAATGTGTTTGGTGATTTAAAGGTTAAATAGAGTAGATGATAATATACACCTTACATAAAGTAATCTTGTATAGACTGTCTTATCTTGTTTGTAAGGTGTCCTTAGGTGCTTTGAAAGACGCACATAAATAAAATGTATTATTATTATTATTATTATTAATAACATATAATCTGCAATATTATTATGTTCCATCAGTGTGACCAATCACACTGTGAGTGACAGAGATCATTATTCGTTGATCCTGTGTCTGAGATTCATACCGATCTTTACTAGCAAATTTAATCAGAGATACACATTATGTGTAATGAACCAGTTAGTGGAACTGCTCCAACAAACTGACCGCTGTTTCAGTCACAGTGTTATAAAAATGAACTTCGCAAACAGAAGAACAAGCAGAGGTTTTATTCTGAGATGACGGTGACTTGATTCTGTGTGCACATATATTCTTCTCACATATACATATATTCTTGTGCGAGTGAAAATATATGTATGTGAAAGGAGAATGTATGTGTGTGTGAGTGCAAGAAAGAATTATGTCTTGTACGGCCCCTCATACATATCTACAGCATTTGAATGTTAAGTGTACAGTACAGTGATACAATATCACCATCTAATGCTGAACCTGAAATATTAGAGCAGGTTGTTTCTTACAGTGTGACCCTGCCTCAGTGTGTGTCTACATTATGTGTGTGTGTGTGTGTGTGTGTGTGTGTGTGTGTGTCTACATTATGTGTGTGTGTGCACTGCTACCCCTGTGAGGAGAGTGACCTTTGTCACTTACTGACTATACACGTGAATACTTAATGGTGGTGAAGTACTTTGTGTGTTGTCCAATAATTAACTACTGGACTGATAAGGCAAAAATAGGAGAGAGAGAGAGAAACAGTGAGAGGGGAGGAAAAGAGAGAGAGAAGGAAAGAAACACGTCAGAAAGAGAAGTCAAATCAGCAAAGAAAAAGGAAGGACGTTGACTCAGCAGTTAGAGTTTGAGGGGAGAAAGAGGAAGAGGAAATACCTGACAGTGAATGAGTGTACGCTGCAAGCGTATGCTGAGTTCCTCATTTTGTTGCTTTTCCCCTGACGTGGTTAAATGTACTCCACGGAGGACACACAGGTGGCCAGGACCATAGAGCTGAATGATGGCACACAAATGCCAGTTTTGGGTCTCGGGACATGGAAGGTAGTCTAAATACTCATTCCTATATCTTTCACTGTCATCAATTTATTTTTTTGCATGCTATTTGAGAGTAATGTTTTTAATTATGCTTTGCAAGAAGTGTGACTAGGGAGGCAATAGAAAATACTGGCTTCTGATTGGCTACTGGCAGATTATTCGATCCCTCCTCCGGGTCAAATGGCAAGGGACTTCCTCACAGTGGAGGTTCTGGACCATTTCAAATGGTGGGGCCAAAGTAGATTTTAGGGGTAGGGGAGACCGGGGCAATTATAGCATCTCAAATATCTTCTATCAGAAATGACACAGAACCATGAAACTCATTATGCACATGGTCTGTGATGATCCCTCTGTGCCTACTAAAGGACAAACTGATGTCTCAAAGTTTTTCTGCCAAGATTCATTTTTGAGGTATAAAAGTTATTTTTTTCATCTTCAGTATTTTCCTCATACAGTCTTATCCTTTAATGTCTATGAATTTAAATCTGTCTATTTTCTATTATCATAATGTTGTCTAATATTTGAAATCTTTGCCAAATATTAGCTTTGTTGTTTCTAGCCAGCAGGGTTGCTTTTGTTGTGGGTGGTACGATTGGAGTCGATTGTAACGCTGTGTTACAATTGTGATACCAAAAATGGTGTCTGACTTAGTAACAACTTCAAAAAACTTTAAAAAAGTGTGTACAGTTTAAATGTCTACGTAGACTCTATTCATCATGTAGTTTATGGCAGAGTCCAGTGTTTACGTTAGTTGCCTCTCAATCTGGGGACCAGGGCTCAGCTCAATTCCAGAGTTCAAAAAGACAGTAGTACCATAGTGGCTAAAAATCAACACATAGCCTATTGAAACTCAGTAGTATTGAAACTCAGATTTAAAACCTGGTTGGAGCCAAATCATTTTCACACATTATAAACAAGGGACATGTGTAACATCTCAAATTGCACCAATCAGAAACAAGACAGAACCATGAAACTCATCATGTGCATCACGGTCTGTGATGATGCCTCCCAAAGGACAAACTGATGTCTCATACTTTAAAGTGTATTCTCATAAACTAAAAAGTGGGCTACAAGTATATAACTAGTAAACTAACAGTATACCTAGAAGTTCACTTGTATTATAGTACACTTCATAGTATAGTTAATACAACTTAGATGTAAACTACTTCTGCACTCAAAGATTACTATTCTTACTCTTAAAGTATACTTAAAAGTATACTTTTATAAACAAAACATTGGGCCAATTTAGTCCCAAGAACTATTGAAGTTGTACACTTACAAGTATACTACTAGTACATTGCTATTAGTATACTTACTACATAAAGTATACTTGGGAAATATACTTGACCTTTACTTAAGTTAAAATAAACTTGAAGTATACTACTTTTTCGTAAGGGATATTACCATAAGGACCAGAAACAGATAATTTCTGAGAATATAGGCAGCATGCTTAAACTCCTTAATGCATTTTACAACGTGAACAGCACAAAGAGAAGTGAAGATTTTATTGTTTTCTTTTATGGCAGATAGTGGGGGAGATGTAAGAGACTGAAAGGCCTATTTTAAAAATGTTTTAATTCTTGCAGTCCTCCACTCTTCCTCGCTCCTCAGTCCAGGGTGCTGTGGAGGCTGCCATCGCAGCTGGCTACCGCCATATAGACACCGCTCACAGCTACAACAATGAGGCTGACATTGGCAAGGCTCTGTGCTCCAAGACACAGCAGGGCATCATCAGGCGCCAGGACATGTTCATCGTTAGTAAGGTGGGTGCTTAGGAGAACAGGTGTTACAGCAAGGCCAGGGTGCAACATGAGGAGGGGGTATTACATTGTATTTGTTCACACAATAGATGCATTTTTTGAATTGCAGAGAGTAGGAAATAACATCTGTCATACCCATGCCCTGCATGACAGTGGACAATCTGAAATTCTGTCTTTAATGGTGCCTTCAAATGAAACTCGGAGCTCGTGTTTACAACATGAGAAGTCGTGTACACGATATGCTTGACGTTCAATCGGTTAAGTCGTTAGAAGCCACAGAGGGTAACGATTTAGCAAGCTAGCAAGTAGGTAACATAATGCAGGAAATGCAAAGGTATAATGACAGAGGAAAAAGATGAGGCCGTTGGGAATATCAACATTTTCCTCAGACATATTATAAAATTATTAAAGGGACTGTTTGTAACTTTCTAATCGTATAAATGTAGCGGGTCGCCACACATGCGCGCTCGCATATGCGCGTTCGCGTGTGGCCGCTGCCTCTCCTCCTCTGCCTGCTCGCCTTCACTCAGACAGCGTGCGCGTTTTCGCTCAGCTCGCTCCACCTCTAGACGTGAACGCGCTCTCCCTCCACACTGCAGAAGAGTTAGTTTCGCTCTGAGACTATCTAGTGAATGTACAGTGGACGTTTGGACAGAAATAAATGCTGCAGCTCCTCCAGACCAACAGAGGTTTCCCGTGTCTTGTGAAGTGACGTAGCTCTGCAAATGAGTTACGTTACTGTCTCGTTACCGACCGGGTGCCGTGTCTCCCTGCTCTCTCCGGCTGCAGGCGGGGAGACACGCTGCAGAGCCCCACTGCACCAGCCTGCGCTGATGCAGGAAAAGCCAACACTAAGATCAGATCTAAATCATGTTCATGGAGAGACCTTCGTCTGGTCAGCTAACATTACTGCCAAGCAGCTGAAATATAGAGTGATATTGTGGTTTTAACTGACGTGTGTCGCCTCACTGTTTTGAGCGATGCTCGTTCAGGTATATTTAGAGCGAGCAAGCGCGAGCTCGACGCTGACTTTCGTTGATTTCTCGGCCACAGGTGTCACTGTTAACAAGCATTTCTGAAAGTTACAAATAGTCCCTTTAAGAACAACAATACATGGCTAAAATTACAATATATTCACTTATTATGTACCAAAAAATGAACTTCCATGGCCCCCGCCATTTCTGACGACATCAACAAACACGTCACGACTCTTGAACTCTGAGCTTTTAGAAACTTTCCACTTACGAGGTCGTGAATACCATGAGAGGAGGGCGTTCATATGGACTCCATCACGTTTGAAGACACCACAATTCTGAGATTAAAGTCAGAATTTTGACTGAAGCAAAACATTTTTTAAAAACTTTATTTTCAGAATTCTGAGTCTAAAGAGCATTATGAGAGCAGCGTAGAGCAGCAAGCCAGTGGGGCACGCTCACATGCACTAAAAGGTATGCTGGTAAAAACAACAGATGGAAGCTCAGATTATAACACACACACACAGGTAGACATCACTCCACTTTAGTTGTTTGCCGCTATATTAATGCTCTGAATAACATATAGAGAACCCTTAACAGAACTCAAATTTTGTCATTTGCCCTTATCCTATTCCATAGCTGCCTTATATGGTATTATATTTCTCTGTTAACCCTTCTGTCCTGTACCTTTTTTTTTATATAGCTGTGGTGTACTCATCATGCCCCAGAGGACATCCCTGTATGCCTGAATAAATCCCTGAAGGATCTCCAGCTGGACTACCTTGATCTTTACCTTGTGCACTTTCCCGTTGGCCTAAAGGTTGAGCGCAACAACCAAAACAGTTGACAGAATTCAATTCTTACAGCCTCCTATCCCCGAGGTCCTTAGTCCAGACTAGGACTAACTATTTGGCAGGAGCTGGTATGAATTTTTGGGGCTTTAGAGACCATTATTAATGCTATGGTCTGCCCGAACAATAAATGTGTAAAAGCAGCGATACATGATTCTTGACCATCAGGGAGCTGACACGCTCCAAATCAAACTTAGAGAATAGCTCTAAAACACTAATGGTTTATCACATTGTTATGGCTAACACAAACATCCCATTGGAGTTGTGTTTCTAACCACATAACAAATATAGCTTCAATATTAATTCTGTTGTGGTCTCCACCAACCCCTCGAAATATATAAGTATACAACTATAAAAATATCTGGGTCTTAACCACAGAGTTTATGTGCAGGCCAGAGAACCACAATAATGAGCTAAAACTGTGTAGAGCGGCAGTGATAATGCTAAGTGGGTTTGTGACTGTGAGAAACCTGTTCAAATTGCATATCATTATATTGCCAATGTTAAAAATATCCCTTTAGGCATGTTCAGAGTAATTTCTGGCTCTATTTGTTTTTCTAAATTTGCTAAATGTCCTTGAAAGAGGGAAGTAATTATAACTATGCTACAAAAAGGACACATGCTATATCTTTGCTCAGCTAGAAGCATCTGTTTGACTGTTACCTTTACATTTCTTCCAGAAAATGGGTGATGACCTTTTCCCAAAGAAAGACGGAAAGATGCTGACCTCCGACATAGACTATGTGGATGTATGGAGGGTAAGCACACATGTGCTCTTTCTGTTTGCATGTGTACTGACACCACCACACCCACCATATATACTGTATATGCAGCTCTACACATTCATTCACAATATACTGCAGTTTGTTACGCCAGTTACAGAAAAACAGAATAGAAATAGTTTCCTAAAATTGATAGTTTTCTCCCTCAAGGTTAATTAGATTTTCTCTGGTTCTACCTTCCTTTTGTGTTCGGGTCAAATTTGACCCGTTGTCATGTTTAGATGTGTGAAACATACCTTTCATTTTTTTCTCTGATCAAAACAAGGCTTCATCATATCCTCAACAACGGCCTACTAAATACAATAAAACACTAAAAAGTTACATCTGTGGTCTTATGACCCAGTAGTAACGCAGTAATTATGGGTTGTTTATGAAGAGAAATACATAGTAAATGTTGCAAAACCATCATGAAATCTTTTTTTTTACAACAAAAGAAAATAATAGTAATACTATCCTATAGTAGTATAATAATGTTGTGTAATAATAATATTGAAATAATGTTTCATGCCAAGAAAGCATATTGACTTCAATTCAATTGCACAGTGGCATGCAGCAAATATATATACCATCCATACCATATATATATATATATATATACATATATATATATATATACATACATTATCTTTAAGCGCTTATCCTATTATCACAGGGCTGACACATAGAGACAGACAACCATTTACGCTCACATTGTCTTTAGACTGTGGAGGCCAGAGGACCCTGGGACGCTAACACAGGGAGAACATGAAAACTCCACACAGTGTGAATAATGACTTAGTAGATAAAACATTTTACTGGATAATAATTTGGAAGATCGGAGGGTTTAAATAAAACTTACCAAAACAAACATCCACCTAGCATGGGAAGGACATTTAGAATGTTTTCAGTGAAATCACATCAGCCTTTTGAACTGGATGGTAGAGGTGCGTTTACTGTCTCTGTCTGTTGTTGTGTTTGCAGGGGATGGAAGCCTTGCAAGCCTCAGGGAAGGTTAAGAGCATTGGTGTGTCCAACTTCAGCATCCTGCAGCTGGAGAGACTTCTTGCTCTGTGCAGGGTGCCCCCTGCTGTCAATCAGGTAGGCTACTGCATATTTAGCTCCTTTATTGACATACTGTTAGCAGGAGAAGGTCTGTTCATTCAAAACATTATTATTTCCTTATACCTTCATACCTCTTCAAGTATGGATCCATGTCCCACACTTTCATTTACTGTGCAAGTAAAAAGTGAGCGGTCCGACCTCAGTTGGGTCGTCCAAATGAATGGCCTGCCTCATTGAGCTCACATTAATTATTATTTGTCTTACCAATAGAACGTGGTAAATAAACATGAGGAACAGAGGAGATGCTCCGGTTGGAAGTTGGATTTAGAATCCGTTCCTATGCAGGACTGACATGTAGTTCCAGGAACAAGAGTAAAAGTGAGAATGGCTTTACTGTATATTACATTCTCGTAGTGGGATGATATGCCCACGTTGTATCACACACAACGACGCCTTGTAATGACACCAGATGATGGGTCCCACGATGATGTGATACAGTTTCATGTGGTGACATCATATGGCATTGTACGGCATCAAGATAAGAGCTAAAAAATATGATTTTAACAGCAACAAATCATGAATATTTATCCATGACATCATAAAACATCATTCAACTTGATGACTAGTGTCATTTGATGTCATCATATGGCATTAAATGATGAATGACATCATATGACATCACATCATCACTGACATTACACAAACAACATCAGCATTTGTCATGTTATGATTCAATATTTTAGATTATTTGCATAGATGGTTATCATATTACAATATATGATGTCATGCATCATACGCATTCGCATTCTCGTGTCGGCCACCATAGTTCCCCTTCACGCCTGGCGCACAGGAGGAGTTTCAGTTGATTGCAATCTGCAACCTCACCGCTAGATGCCGCCGTATTCTACACACTGCACCTTTAACATTGTTCTGTAGGGAGATCTTCCTGGAAAAAAAATGTTGGTCCTGTTCAGCAGCTGACTATAAATCCAAGTTCAGAAATTGACCATGCTCTGTCTAGATCGACATCCGTATGTATTCAGCTTTTGTTTGGTATTGTATCATCCATAGATTGAGCTCCATCCCTACCTGGTGCAGACAGAGATGATAGAGTTCTGTAAATCCAAGAACATCGCCCTGACGGCCTACAGCCCCTTTGGCTCTCCTGGGAGACCCCCAGAGCTGTAAGACATGCAGCATCACTCACACACACTCACACACTCCACTGACTCAGACTGATGATTAAAAACCAATCAAACACCTGGATGCTTCTGTTGATAAAGGGGTGATGCTCAGAGGTCATTTTGTGATCCATAGAGGAATAAATACTAGCCTATATGTGTCTGTAAGTGTGTGTGTAAGTGTGCGTGTGAGTGTGTGTGTGTGTGTGATACATTTTTTTTTAATATAAAAAACAGTATAAATTCCTTCCTTTTTATTTCTTCCTTTACTGCTACTTTTATTTAGTTCGTTCTATTATGTGGCTCCCGAGAAGAGCTCCTTGTGGACTCCTCATAAATTCCAACTTTGTGAGTTGTGGAGGATCTTACTGATGTAGTCTGGCTTTGTGGGGTTATTAGGGAGTAAGCAGATGTCACAACACCCAGCCTCATTATGCTATATAGGTTTTATTCTTTCTTTCTTTTAACCCTTATCTGATCCACCACCTCTGAGCTTGAGTTCAATAAGAAGTACATTGGTACTTATGGTACATTTTCCACTGATGTAGGATGCGGCATCAGACTAGTGAAATATGGAGTGATAGAAACTACCCATCGAGCCCACTGATACTTGTGAATGAAAAACCCTGCAGTGCTCTGGACCTTTTTTCTTTTTTTTTTTTTTATCTTGCCTAGGTTCAGAGGAGACACTGATCCACATAGGCTCCTGGAGGACCCAGTCGTATCAGATATAGCCAAGAAGCACAGACGCAGCCCTGCACAGGTCAGTGTGAGTGTGTCTACTGTATATGTGTAAGTGTGTGTATTCCCTTGTTAGTAACAGAGGTATTCTCCCAGGTACTGCTGAGGTACCATGTGCAGCAGGGTATTGCAGTCATACCTAAGAGTGACAAACCTCATCACATCCTGGAGAACATAAAGGTAAAACCTCTCTACTACTTTCTTTAGTGCTCACGCTGCTTTGTGATAGTAGTGTGTTCATTAGGCGTTGTTGAATTTTTTATCTGGACTCTCACAGATTGTGGACGTTTGAATTATTTAGTTGCTTTAGGAAACTGCAGAAGGCCATTTGCAGCCGCGGCCCAACAGAGCTCTGAGATCAAATTTAGTTTTTGAAAAACAAGCCTGACTTGTTATTTCGTTTTTTTTTATAATACTGTATATATTTATGGTTAGGTCAGGCAGTTTTGTGTAGTAGTTAAAGTTTTCATAAAATATGATACAAAAATTCCGGCAAAAAAAAAATCACGTTGCAGCAAATGAATACAGAATTGCTCAACTGAACTACTTTATCATACCCCCGCGACAACGTAGTTGGTGGTATATAGCGCTCCGCGTCTCCCTCCGTCCGTTCGTGTGTCACACTTGGTTTCCGGAGCAGAACTCGGAAACTATTTAACTTAGGAACTTCAAATTTGGTATGATGGTTGACAGTGTGGTCTAGTTGTGTCTTTTGGGGGTTAGAAGTCCAGGGTCCCCATTAGTTAATTAGTTAATGCCCATTGATTCCATTAGTTACAAAAGGGCAAAACCTTTGGCCCTCCTTTAGTAGGGGTCAAGCAATGAGCGGGAGAATGTGAGCCATGCTCACTTTTGCCCTGTATAAACCTGGCTATATCAGCGTAGTCAGAAAGTAGTATGACGATGTGCTAGATGAGATGTGTTTTTAAGGGGGGATGGGGTGGGTGAACAAATTTCATGGAAATCCATCCAGTAGTCATCAAGGCATTTCACTCAAATGTTTCAGGAATACACCCTTTGGTGTCTGTACACAATTTCAAGGCGATCCATCCAATAGTTGAAATAGTTCAGTCTGAACCAAAATGGTGCACGGACAGACTTTTTGAAGGGGTGTGACACATCACGTAGGTTTGAATTAATTTTGTGGCTTGGAGTTAGTTTGTGTAGGCATTACCTTTTTTCATTGGACTGAGGGACTTCATCATCCCTACAGCTGTGCTGCTAGCGTGGCTAAAAATCACTACAAACATTTGACAGTTTTTTCTCGTTCGCTTTGGCTCAATTCTTGAATGAGTTATTTTTTTCAAAACAGTAAATTCACAACTTCTAGACATTATTTCATCGTTTGAGCCGTCACATGCAAAATGATCCATTCAATTATCAAAATCTGTCAGACGTGCATGTACTGTATATTCCATAAATATCTATGATATGGAGGAGGTACATTTAGTTGTTTTTGAACTGAACTACAGGAGCTTTTTTTCATTCTTGCAGGGTTGTTTGTTCGTACTGCATGTCCTTTTTCTGTGTAGCTACTAGACCATTGACTTTTCCCAGTAAACTTTTACGACATAAAAGATACACAAACAGCATTCTGCTGGACAAAACTGACATCCTGGTATCGTAGCATGCAGTCAGTGTCAACAAAAAAGTAGAAGAAAACATAGATTTGCATGAGAAACATTTCCAAGGTTGTGTGTTGAACAAACATGTAAACATTTGACCAGTAAGGCTCACACGTTGACAAACCAACTTGACCCCATGACTCATCAGACAGTTGTGACAATTGCACTGACAGTTTAGAGGATGTTAAGAGTTAAGACTATTTCAAGCGACTGAGAAAAACTGTAATATGAAATATAGTTACATGTTATCATGGAGTATGTGATGTATTAGGGACACAGATGTCTGTTTTCACCCCTTAAAGGGACTATTTGTAACTTTCAGAAATGCTTCTTAACAGCGACACCTGTGGCCGTGAAATCAACGAAAGTCAGCATCAAGCTCGCGCTTGCTCGCTCTAAATAGACATGAACGAGCATCGCTCAAAACAGTGAGGCGACACAAGTCAGCTAAAACCACAATATCACTCTATATTTCAGCTGCTTGGCAGTAATGTTAGCTGACCAGACTAAGGTCTCTCCATCAATCAATGCTGACACTAGTGTTGGCTTTTCTTGCCTCAGCTCAGGCTGATACAGCGGGGCTCTGCACCGTGTCTCCCTGCTCTCTCCGCCCGCAGCCGGAG
This sequence comes from Sebastiscus albofasciatus, assembly GCA_916701655.1. Taxonomy (NCBI): domain Eukaryota; kingdom Metazoa; phylum Chordata; class Actinopteri; order Perciformes; family Sebastidae; genus Sebastiscus; species Sebastiscus albofasciatus. Next base: position 27,851 of record CAKAOI010048566.1, read on the forward strand.
AGAGCAGGGAGACACGGCACCCGGTCGGTAACGAGACGATAAAGTAACTCGTTGAGGAGCCCCGTCACTTCACAAGACACGGGAAACCTCTGTTGGTCTGGTGGAGCTGCAGCATTTATTTCTGCACAAACATCCACTGTTCATTCACTAGATATTCTCAGAGCTACACTAACTCTTCTGCAGTGTGGAGTGAGCGCGCGTTCACGTCTAGAGGTGGAGCGAGTACACGAGAACGCGCGCCCGTTCTGAGTGAAGGCAGGCAGGCAGAGGAGGAGAGAGTACAGCCACACGCGAGCGCGCATATGTGAGTGCGCATGTGTCCCGACCCGGTACATTTATACGCTTACAAAGTTACAAACAGTCCCTTTAATGGCTAAGTTGACCAATCAGACCCAAAGTAGTGTATTTCCACTTAGAGGAGCTGGTTTATTAACTGTACAGCAAGAATGATAAAACACTATTGTCTAGGACTTAAGAAAACTTCTGAGCATCAATATTTAGTTGTCTGTAAAACCCATTTGTCAAAATCAGTTTCAATGTTTGTGCAGACCTTTGACTTCAGTCTGACTGAAGAAGACATGAGAGCACTAAGAGGACTGGACCGAGGGTGGAAGGCCTGCACGCTGGACGAGTAAGTCGACACAATGCAATATAGTCTTCGACAAGGTGCAGCTACTGTATGTTCACACTGTTGTCCTGTTTGTCAGAATCAAGTCTCATCCATACTACCCCTTTGTATGAGGCTGCCAGGAGAGTGGGGAGAGAGAGAGATGGCACACGGGATCTACTGATACCGTAAACACCAACAAGACTGCAGACTACAGGATCACACACTGTAACTCATCAGTGCCTCATTTACATAATATTAATGATAGAATGTGAAATCTTCCAAATGAGATCGTAATGAATGATGAAAAGTGAGGTGCTTACTTTTCTAATGTTTCCATATCATGAATAAAATACTTTGTGTTTACACAATCCCAGTAGTTTTTAATAAAAGGCCATTTGACAGGTTTAGACTTACAAATGCACAGTAAATAATTAATAATAATAATTCTGAAACACTTTTTATGACAATATACAATACTGAGCACATTATCATTTTATTACATACTCTCACTGCATATGTGTGTTAAAGTAGGCATTGCTGGAAGGACCTTGAAAAGGCATGAAACTATTTCGCTGTGAGAATTTGTGCTTTGGTGTAGGGATGCACCGATCTGACTTTTTTCAGTCCCGATACCGATATGGAGTGTTTAATTAATAAGCTGTATGCCTCACTGTGTGGAATCAGAGACTGTGTAAGGCAACAACAGGCATTGCTTTCCTAACTTTGTAAAAACCAAATGTAACAAACAAATACATAGATATAACATTACATCAATTTAGAGAATTGTTATTTATTATTAAAATAATAAATCGGGCACCAACAACTTTGTAAGAAAAACTTCAAAATTATCAGGAATTACAACTCAGGTGTAAACCTTTATAATGCAACAACAAATTAGTCAAACTTTAAACAGGAATTAAAATTTCAGTATATAATATGTACAGTATATAAACATAAAATTGAATTGAATAGATCGGCCCGATTGTCACTGATATCCGATCCGGTATCGGTGCATCCCTACTTTGGTGTCTAACAGAGTACAGGCGAGGCTTTTCAGTCTGTGGATCACTTTAAAATCTGTCCGTATATTTATAAAATAACACATAAACAATCATTTAAATCCATCTGTACTCAAGAGGCAGCGGTTACAATGTCTCTTTTAGACAATGTCAATTGCACCACTCTTTGGAGCTGAATGAGGATTATGAGGGACTTCACAGATTCTTTTTGGTAATGTGACCCACCGTGGTCAGGAAGTGTGTCTGTACAGTGTTAATGCTCCGGCATACAGTATGTTACTCAACTATAGGTCTTGTAGGAGATGTTCCACAAATGAAAGCAGAGTGAATTCTTTTTTCCCTAATCCCCTAACAAATCAGTGTCAGTTACCATTATCTCTCCCTTTGTGATGCAGTGCCCTTGAGCTTGTGAGAACATTTTTCTGACACCCGTGTAATGGACATAGCAAAATATGTATCTTCCATTAAAGATTTTGTATCAGAAATATGCATCAGACTCTGTCTCAGACAAAAGTCAGGCATTAGAGAAAGTCCTTCATCACTGTTGTTACGACAGGTGTAATCTTCCTTTTATCCCTTGTCCCATCTTCTTCTTCTCCGGAGAGGGTGATGATGCTGAGGGCTTCACAGTGCACACACACGCCGAGGCCCCTGCGATGCATTTCGGCAGGTCGGGTCCTCTGGACCACGAGTCCTTGTCAGGGTCGTACACCTGAGTGGCTCTGGAGAACGCCATGCTCTCCCAGCTGTAGCCCCCGAGCACGTACATCCTCCCTGCCCAGACTGCGAGCCCAGCCTCGCTGGCTGGCAGCAGCAGCTGTGCCACCCGGGTCCACTGGCCGCTGCGTGGGTCATAAGATTCCACCTGTAGGATATCGAAGCGCTCTGTGGTGTCTTCGTGGTCGTCACTGCCCCCGATGGCGTAGATGAGGTGGTTGAGGGAGGCCATGCAATGCCAGCCCCGGGCCTGAGACATGGCCTGGCGTTCCACCCACACTTCACTGTCCCGTGATGGATCATAACTCAGGACATCTCGGCGGTATGGGCCGATCTGATAGTCGTGACCACCTGAGATGTAGACTACACCACGGTGGACCGTCCCAGCGTGGCCGTAAGTAAACCTAGAAAAGACAGAATTCATTAATATGTTTTCCACAGAAAGATGACTATCACACACACAGTGTTTTGACCTATTGGTAGTGCTAATTGAAAAGTCAACCAGCCATCAAAGCCATACATGAGGATATATCCTCAGGGGACCATAAATGACAAATTTCATGGCAACCCATCCATGAGAGAAATTTCCCCATGAAACAGTAACCCAGTAGTAACGTGTTCCTACCTGGGCAGTCCTGCAACGTAGGACCAGCAGTCCTCAGCGGGACAGTAAACCTCCACAGAGGACAACGCTCCGGTGTCATTCCTCCCACCCACGGCGATCAGGCAATCTCCCACCGTCCCCAGGTAAAAATCCACTCGCCGCTCGTTCATTGGAGCACCCTGGAAAAGCATCACACTGTCACTGTGTCTGGGCTACTTAGCTGCTAAAAGACAAGCACACAGGAAGCAAGAAATAAAAGAATAAATAATGGCAGCTGGAGGGTGGGGGATCTTCTCAGATTACTAATTCGCTGAACTCTCTGACACTTTTTTTGTGCTTGAGTTGAGATGAACATCCAAATCGGCATGTTCTGTACACTTCATTTGTAAACTGAAAAGTATTTGACAAGGAGAATGGAACTGGCTCTTTGGTACAGTACCCTGGTCCACTGGTTGTGGCGGGGGTCGTATCTGTACAGCAGGTTACAGGCAGCGTCTCCACCGTTGTCCCTGGACGAGCTGCCGCCAGCAGCGAAGATGAAGCCCCCCAGCACTGCCAGGCAGTGGTGGCTCCGCTGGGCCGGCAGCTCAGTTTCCACCGCCCAGCTTCCCGTTTCACCGTCCAGCCGGCAAACATTGGCGCTCAGCTCCTCTCCGCGCTCTGACACCTTGAGTAGTAAAGGGAGGACGTTACAGGAACCAATGTCAGGCATAGTTTTTAAAATGCAAAGATGTGTGGCTGTGCAAGGCCTGCCAGTCGCTGTTTTTCTATGATTACGAGATATTACCAGGTCAAAACTTAGAGCTTTGGGGGATATGCTGCGATTTTCAAAAAATAATCGACTAGTTCCCAGTGATTATAGAATAGTATTTTTGCTTGGACTGCACATCCCTACTTTGTTTCATGTACGTATCATAACAATGGCTTGTATATCTACCGTCCTCGGTCTTCCAGTTTCCCGTTTTTGAATGATGAATACAGACTACCACGACCTGCTGGTCTGGAGAAGTTATTTCATCTCATGCAAGAGCAGAACGTACGTGGTAGTTGGCCGTTGGCTGTAGTCTTTGCGGTGTGTTCAAGTGCAACTTTTTGGCAAAGACAAAAGTGACGTGAGGCGACTCAACGGTCGGCCCTTCGTCGCCGCTAGTTCTTTGATGTCAGGTTGGTGTGTCTGGGCCTTACATGGCTCCATCTGATTTTGATATCTCTAAAAATGTAATCATCATCATCATCAAAGTGATGTGTCACCTTCACCCATCTGTACCTCTCCTCCAATCAGCAGCAGCCGCTCTGAACCTCCCCTCAGTGTGGTGCGTCCTGTTTGCAGGAGCGGCTGGGCGCTGGGCCTGGCATGGTACCCCAGAGCTTCCTCCACCAGGGCCTCGCAGCCGGCCTCCTCCGTCAGCAGGGCCCGCACCGCCGGCAGCACTCGCTCCACTAGGTCCCCCGCTGGCATCAGAGGGAAGCGGATGTGGGAGAGGAGCTGTCTGGCGTGAGCGGTCCGCTCGGGAGTCTCGCTGAGCCACTGCAGGGCGGCCTGGAGAAGAGCCTGCTCGCTGTCATGCTGAACCTGATGACGGAGAGAGGAGCTTAGGTATTAATGATGGTGGCTTCTTATAATCTTACCCCACGTCTAAGCCTTATTCCCCCAAACGTGATGAGGATCCCGTGTTGTGTCATGGTGTGTGATTGTTTCCAAGGTCAGGACTAAACTTTCAATGTCAACATATAAACAATGAAGAGTATTTACCTGGCCACTGGAGAGGTAGGATGTGAGCTTGTGTAAAGGAGTGTTGTGAAGGAAATCGAGGGTGAAAGAGAGCGTAGCGAAGCGTGTGAGGATGAATTGGTCAATGAAGGTGTCAAGTCGCTCCAGACTGTAGAGCAGAGCCAGCTCCTGCAGGTACAGGTAGTTGTCCTCACTCACCTCCCTCTCCAGGTACTGGCAGCAGAAATCCACCACTCGCCACACCTGAACAACACCAGCTTTTTAATAATGAAAGGTTTGTTTCCATCATAATGAATTATACTGGGTTTTTTTATTTATTAACAATTTAATAGTATATTGTAACCGTATGGCAAGCCGTTTTAACATTTAATAGCTAGACAGGATATTCATTAGAGATATCTGCAACGTCATTTTGACTAGTCAAGACTCTAATTCAAGATATCCCTGATTACATTTTGACTAGTACGATTCAAACTACTTTTGCCATTCATGTGTATGGGGTTTGTCATTACAGATATCCACAATTCAATTGCGGATATCCGTGATTCCAGTTTCAGATATCTATAATTTAGGAGATGAAGCTATTCAAACATACTATGGCGCTGCACTGCAGCCGTGTGGGTTTATAAAGTGTGTCTGGAGACAATAAATCTACAATACGCTGTAAATTTCTACCACAACTCTCTAGTGAACAAAGCTCTCGTTGGCCACAGATTCCTTGATGATGAGCTCTTTTTCTATTTCAGGTCATTTTCTAACTATCTGATCCACAGCGGTCCCCGACCACTCGTCTCACTCGTTGTGATTAAAATGAGCTTGTAGCTCGTTGTCTACCTCACTACGGTTAGAAAGAGCCCTCGTTGGTGTTTTAACTATGTTTCTCTTATGAGTTATTGATCCGGGAAGTTTGAATCTGTGAATATCTTTCACACTTTACCGAACCATCCAAATGAGCAAAAGCTTCTGCTGACACTGTTCAGATGCTTTGTTGGGCCGATATCCAATGGGAAGCCTTGATGAGCAACGTCATGACAACAACTCTGACTAGTCATAATGAGGTTTGAGATATCTGTAACTGTTATTTAGGATAGTCAGAACTGAACTACAGATATCTCTAACTGTTGTTTTGACTAGTCACAATAACCTTATAGATATCTGGAATAAGAATTCTGACTAGTCAAAATGCAATTGTGGATATCTCTAATGTTAATTCCGGATAGTCAAGCTTAGCTATTAAATGTTAAAACGGCTTGCCATAGTAACCTCTATTATTAAGCATTTATAACCACTATATAAACAATGAATCAGTGCTTACTCTAAACAGCTTTAAACCTCCTCTTAATTTGTACAAATTTATTAAATTCTTTATAATACACAGTCAAATAAATATCTTACAGTTGATGTTCATATCACTATTTTAAACCCTAACCAACAAAGGATTTGCACATGTGCATAAATAAGGTATTACAACACTGAAAAACATCTAAAGTAACTGGTTCAACTTTGTTGGAAGGCGATGCATTCTCACCACTGAGTTTTGGCCTATAGCCGAGTAAAAACCTGTTTGTCCTTCTGTCTTTCACATACAGTGTAATACGATATGATCACTCGAATACATTTAACATAATGTGATGAACAGAATGTTCTCAGTTTCTTACCTGCAGAAGGTGGGCAGCTTCCAACACATAGTCAATGTTTCCTCCATCTAACGGCAGCTCCCCGCTGTACAGGAAGTCCACTACAGCGTTCAGACCAATGTAGGACATCCCAACCAGCTCCACCTGCAAACAGGAAGAGGACAATGGAGGGTAATCAGGAGTGGGACATATGATATGACACATTTATCAAAGCATGAGTTTTCCTGGTGACTTTACTATTAATAATCTACATGTAAATTGAGGCAGAGAAAGTGAGAGGAATGCATTCATTAATAAAGAAACACAGAATGAGGAAGGGAGACAAAGAAACAAGGGCTCCCATTGTTCAAATGATCTACAATTCCCTGATTTTCCCAGTTTAGAAACAATTCTCTGCATCATCCTACAGTATGTACCTCCTCCTGGCGTTCCTCCCTCATGCCCAAGGTGAACATCGCGTGGAAGTATGGGCTGGAGACAGCCAGCAGGGCTCTGTGAGCAGGGACCCGCTGGTTGTCAGCCACCAGCACCACATCACAGAACTGGCTGTGCTGCCGCTGCTCGTTGAGGCCCTGTAACACCTCCACAGCTTGATCCACCCAGCGGAACACCTGCCAACACAACACGTTCGTTGAAGCTCTTGGGGTCTGCTTTTTCTGCACAAAATCAGTTTGTATGTGTCTGCTTAGATCTGAATGTTCAGTTCAGCCTAATTCCGTTGAAACGGGACAGTCAGTCATTCCCTTGTCCCCGATCCCTCGGGTAACGTACTACATAGCCACACCTCCTACGGTCCTTGCCCCCCCACTCCTCTGTTACATTTTTTAAAAATATGCATACATTTAAAAAATATATTTTTGGCCATTCTGCCCAGCCCTACATAGACTGCATGGTGATATTCATTTTTCTACAGACTAAAACTTAGTATCCGAAACCGGTAGAGACAGTTAATGGCACAATGATAACCGGTTAACGTTTCAAAGAATTTATGCTGAATAATAATTCATATGCCATATGTATGTCTAGTTAATGTTCCACGACGTGGAGTTTTAATTAATGTGGAATCGCATTTTATTGTTAAACTTGCCAATGATAATACAAGTATTATTTGGTTAGTTGGCTCTAAATTTCTGTTATTTGTTAGTCAGACTGGCTACAGTGGCTAGGAGGCTAGCTCTAACCTCGGGATACATCGGCGAGTATCAAATGACTTTATATATTAATATTTACAGCACTATGTTGTTAATAAAGACAGAAAACATATCAGGAGCCGGTGCTGGTGTGACAGTCTGACAGTGACCGACCACTTTCAAGCGGCACCTGTCGTTAGGAAACAGTATATGTCGGTGGAACAGGAGCGGCGTACCACTCCAGGGACCGATTTACGCCTCTGAACCACAGTGGCACACCATCAGACACTTTTTTGAGAGTCTGGCTCTATGGCTAAAGTCTGTAATCAGATGTCTTACTGACACACACACACACACTGACCTTGGACGATTCACTGATCCGCTGGGGCCGAGACACACGACTCGGTTTGCTATTATCCATTATATTCCCTCAGGCAGGCATCATCTAAAGGACACACACACACACACACACAAACACACACAAAACAATATGAAACAATATGGCGGCTCGTTTGGAAACTTTCTTCTCTTATTTCACGAAAATAGCTCACCAAAATGTGTTTTTGAAAACATTTGAGGCGAGAAATAAGCCATGCAGTTGCTGAATCTGTCTTTATTTTTGATTGACAACGTTTATTTTAAAAGATTCTCGGGAGTTCTGAGAGGCGGCGAGTCGCGTCGGGCGCCTGTGATTTGCATAAAGTAGACTAGACCTAACCTTTATGCAAATGAGGAACGGCCGTTGTGACGGTCCGTCTCTCGAATCGCGCCGCCACGCTACCAGAATGCATTGCACGGCTGCTTACATAGACAATGAATGGGAAGCGTGGAAAGGACAGATCGTGTGGACACGTACCTTCACAGAAGTAAGAACCAGGGAAGCTATGTATACTAACTTAAAGCTGCAGTGGGTAGAAATGGAGCAAATATGATTAAAAAAAGTTATTTTTATAAAACGGGTTAGGGTCACTATATCCTGACAGTAGTGTATGAGACCGGTAATCTGAAAAAAATCATGTGTCCTCCAGTGCTCCTAATGGCATCTGCAAGGTTTCACAGACCGGAAGAAAACAACCAATCAGAGCTGATCTGGAGTCTGCCGTCCAGCTGCCGTCTATGAGCAACTGTCAATCACTCTCAAACACCGATCAAACGGTCAAACTAGGCAACGCTGATCAAATATGAATCAATATTCTGTTACTGTAATGCCTATTTCTCTCCTCAAATGTTTGTCAATCTTGTAATGCACTGTTTAGCTGTAAAATGAGAAAATTTGTGATCCGGCAGCCATGTTGAGATCTGTTGAGGAAATACCAAGCACCGCCCACCAGCCGGAGCACAGCCAATAGGAACGCTCTCTCTCTGAAATGACCTGTGATTGGTCAAAGACTCCCGTCACAGGCTAGATATTCTAAAGCCTGAAAACAGAGCCATGAGGAAGAGCAGAAGTCTAGTTTTCTCTCAGAACATTTAAATTACAATATGCTGAAAGGTTATTATGGAATGTATACCCAATAATGCCAAACATATACTGCCTCCACCTTTCTAGGCTTGTGATTTGGTCCTCATACTGTTAACTAGCTGGAGACACTCACAGTCAAACAGACAGTAACAAGCTCCCATTGTTGTGAACTGACTAGTACTACTTACACTTGGACTGATCGTGGAGCAGAAGGCATCTGAGTTCACTGTGATGCAGTCAGCAGCATCAGCAGCATCTCTTGTTAGCGCAGGTTAGCATCAGAAGGAGGAAACGATCAACATGAGACGCTTTGCAACGACGACACAAACTGAACCGCTTCCCGAGACACTCTCTTGTATCAATGTCACTTTGTACAGAGACATATTCCTGAATACATCGCTTCTATCACCTCGGAGAGAGCTGAACAACGTAGCACACCGTCAGCTAGCCTGAATAAACACATGGACTTCCGGTTGAGGTTTTCAAAATAAACTCTATTGTCTTATTACAAAAAACAACACAGCAAACTAAAACATTGAAAGAGTGACTAAAAATAATCTTAATGCTGGGTTAATATTTATATTACTGTTTTTGTGTGTTATCCAAATATTTGGACTAATTGTATTTTGATGCTAAATTGATGCAACATTGTTCTTGAAACTTTCATGCCAATAAAGCCTCATCAAAAAACTGTTCATCTGTCAAATGTTTCAAAAGTCGCTTAAAGGGTAATTTAATTGCTGTCTTGTAATTGCTTTTCCCCATGTTGTCCACATATCTGTTATGTTTTTTATTTTTTCCCACTCACAATGTTGTTTGGTTACGATTACCAAGAACTCTTTATAGATATTTAAACAATATCCTCCTCACAAACACTAACCATACACTTCCACACAACACACACACACACACACACACACACACACACTTGTCTTTTTGGATATATTTACTGTTTTGTTATTGTTGTTATTATGTACATTTTGTCCTAATTGTTTTGTCATCACTATTATGTAGTCATAATAATTCTTTATATTAATCTTGTCTCTGGGTGGAGGCTTCAGATAAGCCCAGTGGGTTTTTTGCTTCTTCCTGCACTTTATATTATTCATTTATTTCTTTTGTTATGTTGTATAGTCTTAAATTGTACAAAATAAATAAACAAAAAATTATATCGAATTGAATTGAGTGATAATGAGTACAAATAATAATAACCCCCAACACCCGACTGTGTGATAGCTTCCTGTAGGCCTATAGGGTTTCTAGAGTTGTTGCAAGTTTTGCTGCAGTTACAGCATGTCACAAGGTTTTTTTACAAGGGGGGAAAAACGGAAACTACTGACAGGAACCAATGGCTCTCAAAATGTGACTGTTTATGGGTTTTTCACTTAAAAATGTTATCCCATTATTTTGCCATTTTATTTTGAAGCCAAAACCTTTCAACCAGATGTTATGACTCTTGGGAAATGCAGTTTATACACCCATGAGCCATCAGTTTAAAGGAACTGGCTTTAAAAACACATCCAAGGTCTACTGAAGGAGGATAAGACACATGTCTTGGGGTCTGAGGTATGACGCATGCGCAGTGTAACTGACGCTGCGGTCGTACGTTGCGATTGGCTCAATTTAGGCGATTGCGGACCAGATTCTACTGCGCATGTGTGATACCTCCAAAGATATAATGCACGGATGAAGCATGACCAAATCTCTTTCAATAGGCCTTGAAAACATCCAGGAAATATGCAGCTAATGGACCAATCACAACTAGTTATATGTGAGGACATTCAAGACTTGCAATGTCACCGAACATTTAAAAGAAATGTAACTAGGTCAAATGACGATGTAGGGGTGCATTTTCTTTCAAGAAGGATGGAGTTTGTGATTGCAAAGAGATAATAACTACACACTTAACTAATAAAACATCTTTAAGAGGAAAAAAGACCGTAGTTTTCCATACTTCTTGCTTTGCAATATCCTGAACCATAGACAAACCATGTGCAATAACTGTGTATTTACAGAATACTCATGTCATGATGGAAGACATGAAGTATAGGGCTCAGTCTCAAAATTCAAAAATTGGAATTCAATCCACCCACAAAAATTATTTCTAACTATCCTATAAATTCTGTAAAACTATATTGTCCCCAAAATTACCTCACAATAATGTAGGCTATGTAGGGCAGACATTTGGTATATTCCCCCTACATGCCAAAATAAAAAATAGGAGTGGTTGAATTGTGGCTCTATAATCAGAGCTGTGTATGTGGAACAACTGGGATAGCAAACCGAGCTGCCTAACATCCCTCAATAGAGAAATTCAACTGATAGAACATAAAGAAATATAGAATCTGAATGGGAGCCAAATCTGAACTAAATCCAGAGCGAGTGACCATAAACTAGAGATCAAAAGAGGTCAGAAATACAGAAAAGGACCATATCACTTAGACATTGAAATGGAGATATAATTTATCTGTATGTGTCCAAATTATAAAACCACTGGAGATCAATATTATGAAAGTCTTGGAAAAGGTTTTCCAGACTTTATGACCCTGCATGATGATGAAAAGCACATTTTTCTGTTGGGCAGAGGAGATGAAAATACCAGCAGCTCATTTTGTTGCCTGCTGCCGCAAAAAATTAAATGTCTTTAATGACATATAGGTCTATTATGAAACCTACAGAATATACAGTATAATATAAAATAGGTTAACCTATCTGGAGTTTCTGACTTGACAGTAGGCCTATTTGTACAATCAGACTGTAGGCTACATTTTACATCAATAACATCCATCCATCCATGTATTATCTGTAACCGCTTATCCTATTCAGGGTCATTGATGCTAATAATGTAAGGATGCTGGTAATTCTCTATTTTTATCCAGCTGCCGTCTATGAGAGCCGGCTGTCAATCACTCGTGAACTCTGACCAAACGATCAAACTAGGCAGCGCTGATCAAATATGAATCAATATTCTGTTACTGTAATGCCTATTTCTCTTCTCAAATGTTTTCAGAAACATCTTGTAGTGTACTGTTTTTCTAAAGTCTGAAAACAGAGCCATGAAGAGGTGCAGAAGTCTAGTTTTCTCTCAGAACACTTGAATTACAATATGCTGAAAGGTTATTATGGAATTTTTGTCCAATAATGCCAAAAATATACTGCCTACTGAAGCTTTAATGCTCACTGTTGATAGTTCTTTTTTTATATAACCGTATAGCCAGTTTGTACCATTAACACCTGAGTCATGGGCACTACTTTACTATGAACAGTTGGGTGTGATGGGTTGGTGGACCAGCAGGTGGCGGAGGGATGCTGTAACAGACTATGCCCAGAGTGATGTAGCTTAGACCTGGTAGATGGTTCCTCTCCATCGGGCCTCATCACTGTCAGTCATCAGAGAGCCGGTGGTGCTGATGGATTCAGTACTCCCAGAAGGGGGGAAATGACCTCTGACCTCTGTGCTGTCTGCCTGCTGTACTGACCCACAGCCTACATCATCACTGAACTTCATGCAGTCTACTGACATGTGCAACCACCGCCTTGCCCTGCTGACAGATATAGGCTGCTGTATTGTGTAGATGTATAAAGTTTGTATTGTATGTAAGTGTATAGTAGCCACTAGTCTTGTGCTGTAGGCCTACCTGCATTGTTAAGGATGTTGCAATGAACAGCATGCCTATTTAATGTCCTACAGTTCTGTACTGTATAACCTAGTATATATGTGGGTGCTTGTATTTAAAAATAATTGTCCCTCAGGGACAAATCTTATAACTGAAATAAAACAATTGAAACACAATTGGTGGATTTTAATACCGCTGCACTGGACAATTACACAGATTTAGCCCATTTAAAACCGGAAGTGGATTGTTTTGTTTCAGAATAAAATAGTGTGAAATAGACTAATCCCCTATTCTGCATTTTATGGCGTACAAAAGCAAATCAGTTGTACTTCCAACAATATATAATCCTTCACAGGACGTCAACAGATTAAATGCATTTTACAATTTAACTCTTCTGTCGTTGGTGGCAGTTATTGTTTATTAAGGATTACTTTAGACTCAAATATAGCAAATGTGGGGAAATTAGAAATAATAAATGTCTCATAAAGATAATAGGCTGTCAAATTACGGAGAAAGCCTTTTTTTTTTTTTTAAATAAATTGAAAATTAGGCCTACTGGTGTCCTAACCAGGTTGGTGAGAGGTGACGATTCTAAGGCTGTACGCTCATTTTTTCACCGGCACCGGTTTTTATATCATGTTTATTCTTGTTTATAGCTTATATTGTATACTGGTAGAATTTAAATTTTTTTATTCTTATTTTTATCTATTATTTTGTTATTATACTGCTTATTTGCACCAACAAAACCAAAGCAAATTCATAGTGTATACCTCTTACACCTGGCAATAAACGCCATTCTGATTCTAATTCTGATTCTGATAAAAAAAAATAAAAAAATTATATACATGTCATATAGCTAAATTTGCATTTATATATTTTTTGGGGAATAAATACATCACAGCAGTGGTTTGTCTACTTTATTTTGAAAGCCCGTACCGGAAACGTACTGCTGTATGTAGTGGTTGCCTTGACGACTGGCCCTCATCCTACCAGTGACCATTCAGAAGGTGAAGCCGACGTCTGGAGGGACTTCTTCTTCTCTTCTCTGCTCTGCTGGCAACCTGATCGACGAGCATCACCAACGCCCATAAAGTCTTTTAATACAGGAAATAAAGAAGCGAGCTGCTGCAGAAGAAGAGACACGTCCTGTTCCGTTACATGAAGACCGGCTCATCGTTGCAGTGCAGTGGTCGTGATTTAGGAGTGATTGTATAACGATATATCTCAGTGGATAGATGTATATCATCAGCTGTATAAGTTAGCTGCTGTATCACTGTGTAGCTCTCTCTCTCTCTTCATCTGGACGCAACGTTGACTACCACTGTTTCATTCCTGTCTCACGTTATATACGAAAAATGGCAACCCAGATCGATAAAGAGGCTTGCAGAGAGGCTTACAACCAAGTCAGAGACGATAACACGGACACTAACTGGTGAGTATATGCGGATACTTATCCATACTCCCTTAGAGAAAAGGACTATTATGTGTATTTACTATGTAATTACATGTTTCATACATATAACCGTGTACATCATAATGAATAATGAAGATTTACTAGTCGTGTTTTAATTCGGCATCCATATAATACATCAATCAATCCCGTTATATTCTCATCTCTGTTAAAATAATTTAATTCATAGCCTGTTACCGCCCACTGTGTCTTCACGGTGGCGAAGGCTGCTAAAATAAGAGGCGGACCTCTCATAAAACTTTACATTTTATTTAAATAAGCACAGTTTGGCTCACTGGATGCACGCCGAATGGAAGATATATCCATAAAGATATAGAAAATATAATGAAATGTATTAAATGCCGCATGAGCGTTTGCATTTAACCAAGGCGAGCTTAAATTGCGTGATATTTTAATGTAGTTCAACCTGCTCACTCTGAATACGCGCTAGAAAGGGTTTGGTTGAGGAAATCCTGATCCCAATGCTTAGGCTTATAACAATATTGGGCTAAAATAGCCTCCATGCAGCATCCAGTGTCCTGTCCTATAGCGGATACCATCTAGCTGATCTGTATTCTGGCAATTTAGCGGTCACACACTGCACAGTTATCAGGCCCAGCGGGGCAGAAGTAATTTCCTTTGTCCTGTATTCAGAGAGGATAACGTTATAGCTAGTAGTGACACTTGCACATGGCTGACACACACACAGCTCACCACCTTGCATGGGTGTTTTAGGCATTTTGTGCATTGCTTCAGGCTGCAAAATGGGCCTGATGTGCACCCAATGCTATTGTGGTGAATCAACAGATTATGAGTCTGGATAATATAGTAAGTGATCATGTATTTTTGCATCTTCCAGGGCTGTGTTTAAATATGACAACTCTATGATCCAGCCTGCAGGACAAGGAACTGACTATGAGGACTTCAAGAGCATGTGCACAGGTAAAGAGCAGATTTTATTTTAAATATTCCACTCTATAGTTGTTAACCAAACATTAACAAGTATCTCCCTTGCTGCTGACTAGTCATTTTGTGATGTCTCTGGACGGGTTAAACAGCCTACTGTATATATGCCACGCAGCTTGACTTGGCAGGACACTAATCTTTTAAGACTCTGTGCTCTGTCACCCATTGGCCTTGAGCCCTGTAGCCTACAGCAACTACACTGTCAAAGCACTTACCAGTGTATGCATTGCATAATCTGTTCTACAATACCCGGTGCGTGTTTTTTTTTTTACAAGGTGAAATATTTAAGGTCAACCTTTTTGTATGGCAGTGCAGAATTGTTTCCCGAATTACTATGGGAGGATGCAGAAGCCTACTTTAAACTTTAGGCCTTGTTCTCCAACTAGTTGGCATTCATACAAGTTTGTCACTGACTGAATTTAAATTAAAAAAAATGCACCTACCAAAGCATCTACAGTACATGTTGCTGAATAACATTTTTCCCCTCTTGTCTGATTGTGTGTCTGCTGTATATTAACTGCACAGCACAGTGATTGATTAGTAGTATGTCTGTCTGCATGGAGCCCATTTTTTGTTCATCACAAAAAGAGAAAGATAGCAAAAAAAAGTCGAGGAGAGACTTTTAGATAATGATGTCCAGGGAGCAAAAATAACTAACGGGTGCTGGCTGGATGTAGAGAAAAAAATCTCAGTCTCTGTGTAAGGTCCCTTTCTTGTGTGTTATAGAGTAAAGCATCTGCTCAGATGTTGGGTGTGGCTCTTTCTGATGCTTGCTCTTGTTGTCTTTAAAGCTTGCTGCCTCAGGGCTATTCTCCCCTTTTTCTTCCTGATATTTCAGAGCTCACATTCCTATGTTGAAATAAGTCACTTATCACCATACTTTACAACACTTCAGCTGGTGCATTTTGCCGTCAGTTCCTGTTCAGAGATGACACACGTATGGGCTTGTTTTTCTTATTTAGCAGTGAAGTTGTAACTCTCCGGAGAGAAAAAAAAAAAAACGTCTGAGTGTAAGAGGAGCTGATGCAGACGGCTCGTCTGAGTGAGACTCAAAGAGGAAGACTCCTTTTGAATATTGATCTTTAAGTTATCCAGCTGCAGGAAGTAGAAATAGATGGATTGCGGTGTGCACAACCTGGATCAATGCAAGAAAATATATAATTAATTAGGGGTGGGGAATAAAATCGTTATGTAATGTATTGCAATTTTTTTTTAACGATTTTGAAATCTATTTTTTAATGCCAGAATCGATATATTGGCTTCATTTGAGTCTGTGCGGAGGTAGAAGGAAGTTACCGCTTTTATTGTTGTAGTATGAGTAACGTGACGTCATAGCTGTTCCGTATCCTTCAACCAAAACGAAACGAAAACGTAGGAGGGTCTGCGTGGATACGACCTGCACAATCCCATGTTAAATCCAGCGTGGTAAACACTACACATCCAGTAAAGGATGGAAACACTTTGGGTTTCACACATTGCAGAAAAAGCAGAGCTAGACATCACGGCTAAAGCTGCATGCTAACTCTGTCATGGACAGGAAACGTTATCGTATCGCGGTAACGCGCGGTCATTTGCTAATAGATGAATACAAATTTTAAAATACCATTACAAAAATAACAGCAGTCTGCAATTATATATGAATTCGTATGAGTGATTCTTACAGTATCTGTTGTCCACAGCTAATCTGTGTTGTATGAAAACCTCCTTCAGTTCCTTAAATCCCTGCAGCTATCTGAAGGCAGGAGGACAGACATGTTTGCTGAATCTAGAGCCTCTGATTTGAGAGGTCAAAATACTTGAAGCAAATGTGCCATTACAGCCAGTGGACGGCCACTGTGTTTACCTTGATTATAACCAACTTGTAACAACCCATTTCACTGGATAAGTAAAGTAAAGTCTGACCTGCTGGTGGCACAAGATGAAAATTCAAAGGATTAATTAGGCCAAGAATTTCACAGCAATCCAGGTGAAAGGTTGTCAAAATCCAAAATGTCAACCTGATGGTGTCGTTAGAGTTTCTTCTAGTCTGTAGGATTCATCCTCCGGGGACTATGAATGTCTGTACCAAATTCAATCATGGCAATCCATCCAATGTTTGTCGAGCATTTTCAATCTTGACAAAAGTGGTGGATGGAACGACCAACATTTCCTTCCCCAGAGCCATGGCTAAAAACACTAGGAATCTATTTTGAAGATTTGAGAAAACCTGAGAAACACCTTCCCATCAGGGAACATTCAGGACTGATAGTTTGGTGACTTACAATGAATCATTTATTTTGTCAGCAGAAACCATGTTTTAAAAGAGTCATGGTGGCAAATCAAATTAGATATAAGGATTTAGGACTTGGTTGAACAATGTTCTATACAAGCAGTATATGGCTGGAACGACACACGCATCTCCCGATTCGATACGATCACGATACTTGGGTGCCGATT
The DNA here is from genome assembly GCA_916701655.1 of Sebastiscus albofasciatus. Taxonomy (NCBI): domain Eukaryota; kingdom Metazoa; phylum Chordata; class Actinopteri; order Perciformes; family Sebastidae; genus Sebastiscus; species Sebastiscus albofasciatus. Next base: position 45,231 of record CAKAOI010048566.1, read on the forward strand.
CGATATGTATTGGGATTTTTAAATATTATGATTCTACAAGTATTGTGATTCGATATTGTGATTTATTTTTGTTAACGTTTTTAACACTAGACCATGGGAAAAAGTGAAATCATACACTTCTGGGGACTTTTACTTTGGAAAATATCTAAATGAATACAGTAAGAATGTTTGATTTTCAGCATGTAGGACTGAGCGAGGGCTCAGAGAGGGTACACAGGAAGATAACCTTTGGTGTGCTAAACTGAAGTCAATTTATGCGAAGCAACGTGTCTCCTAACAAGTCTCTTTTGCTGTCTCATCATTGCTGTAGTTTCAGTGCAGTTCTCTCTGCAGCGGGAAGGGTGGGGGGGCTGCATGCAGTGTCAGCATGACGTTAAAGGGAAGACAAACCAGGAAACCAGAGGGAGGAAGTGTGGGTGTGTGGGCAAGCTCCAGGTTGGGGTGACGGTATGTGTTTATACTGGTTCCTCACTGGTATCTCAAACGGGTGACATTGACAGATAAGAAAGACAAAGGGAGGTAATTCAGGTGACTTAGTTGAATCAGGTGTGTGTGTGTGTGTGTGTGTGTGTGTGTGTGTGTGTGTGTGTGTGTGTTGGCCCAGGCAAGGTGTTGAAACTAGCCATGTCCTTAGTGGCTGCACTGATAAGACTTTTTTATAGTGGTTGCTCCTGTTAATGTGCGGCTGGTCTGATCTGAGAACAGTGCTTTTGAGGCTCTGCCAAGTTAAGTCCTAATCAGCTGCTTCAACAGGTACATAAAGATAATACAGGTTCCACTGTCAAAACTCTTCATGCCATTTAGTAAACTCAACTGAGCTTTTAACAGTAACTCGGCTTAAATGAACACAATTTGATTTCAGAATTTATCATTCGAAATAGAATTATCTTAATTTAAAAGTGATTGAGTGTCCTTCTGAGTGTTTAGTTGGTTATGTTGGTTATCTTGGCTAGGGCTTGGAGACTACTACTTTGTGACAGAAAGCCTGAGTTACAAACTGGGGATGTAGAGTTTGCAAGATGTGGGCTTTTACCAGACAGGGAGGGTCAACGAAAGACGCCATTGAGTTGCAGTGTTTCTGACGAAGTCGGGATATCTTGGCCTCCGCTGCTTCAATTTTGACCATTGTTTTTTAATCTCTCTTTTGTACGTACTTCAGCTATATGGAAGTGCAATATTAAATCCAGGTAGTGCCCCTCATTTAGTCAATAAATTTATAAGAAAATAGATGACAATAGGACATCTTCAAATTGTTTGTTTTGTCCAACCAACTCTCTAAAATCCAAAAGTATGAAAGTGAAAATGGCATAAAACAGGTCACGTTTTAGAACTTGGAACCAATGAATGTTTAGCATTTTTGCTTGATAAATAACTTAAAGCAGCAGTGGGTAGAAACGGAGCAAATATGATTAAAAAAAGTATTTTTTATAAAATACTGACAATATCCTGACAGTATTGCATGAGACAGGTAATCTGAAAAGAATCATGTTCCTCCGGTGTCCTCTGGTGTGCTCCTAACGGAATCTGCAAGATTTCACAAACCGGAAGAAAAAAAACAGTCAGAGCTGATCTGGAGTTTTTAGTCCGACCAAACGGTCAAACTAGGCAGCTCTGATCAAATATTAATCAATATTCTGTTACTGTAATGCCTATTTCTCTCCTCAAATGTTTTCAGAATCATCTTGTAGTGTACTGTTTAGCTGTAAAATGAGAAAGTTTGTGACCCGGCAGCCATGTTGAGACCTGTTGAGGAAATACCAAGCACCGCCCACCAGCCGGAGCACAGCCAATAGGAACGCTCTCTCTATGTGACATGACCTGTGATTGGTCAAAGTCTCCTGTCACGGGCTAGATTTAAAGCCTGAAAACAGAGCCATGAGGAGGTGCAGAAGTCTAGTTTTCTCTCAGAACACTTGAATTACAATATGCTGAAAGGTTATTATGGCATTTTTGCCCAATTATGCCAAAAATATTCTGCCTACTGAAGCTTTAACCGATTAACCGAATATCAAAATGAACTCTATCAACTAGTCAGTGAATTGCACACAGACACAAGCTGATCATGATGAAAACTTACATCCCTCCAGCAGTGAGCTGCACAAGGTGTGCTCATGTTGCACATACTGGCTGTTGTGTGATGCTGACTGTCCCAGTCAGTGGGGATGGGATGCTTTGATCACTGTTGCTGCTCCGCTTTGAGTTTTAGGGTGATGTTTCATAATAATGCTGCCTGGTAGAATTTAAGAAGTGACACTGAACAATTCTGGCTGGGTTTCTGTCAGTCAGTGGTGCATTGCAGTAGTGTTAGTGCAGGAAAATGGACTTTTGGTCAACTGTGATTCAATTGTGAATCGCCTTTATAGATCTTCAGTATGCCTTCAATGGATTTACATTCAGATGTTGTGTGTTGTTAATCCAGTAAGGATGTTAATTCCAGATGAAAACATAATGAGTGTCGGGGGTTTCTTTGCCAGTAGTCGTCTGTTGGCCAATGTCGGGCTGTCGTTGAGCATCTGTGGCCATAGGTTCTGCAGTGTGTCCCGCAGCGTTGGCGCTAGTCGGCACTTGTCGGTCTGTGTCAGCGGCTTTTTGACCGATGCAGCATGTTGAATCGGCACCGGAACAGATGCCTCTTCTCATTTTTCATCTGATCATTCCAACACATGGGTATTTCACAACATGGCCATCTGGAATGAAGCTGAGTGGGGAGTGAGAGGGGTGTGAAAACGGTCGGCAGACGCTGCTTTGTTTCATCAATTTATTTATGCATCTTGTACATTCGCAGTCCTCGGTCTTCCGGTTTCCCTTTTTGAATGAGGAATACAGACTACCGCTACCTGCTGGTATGTAGGCAGGGTCTGGAACTGCTATTGCCACTGTGGCAGGTCACTGAATTCTACCGGCCACTCCAGGTTTTTGTCAGCCACTTCTGAAATCTATCTAGAATGCTTTAGTACTGTAAACACTGAGTCAGTGGTACCAGACAGTAAAAACATGCCATGGTGACAGGTGACCTAAAAGTTTGACCTTCCACAGCCAACATTTACCCTGTATTTGGCAGGTGGCAGGTGCTAATTTCATCCCCTGTATGTAGGGGTGTAACGATAAATCGATATGGATCAAATATCATCGATGCAAAGTGAAAACATCAATATACTATATATCGTCATCTTCAAGATACTCCTTTATTTTGAAATTCCCATGGCACGTCTGTTTACCATTGAATGTTGTTGAATGTTTAGGAAGTGCACCTCTTTGCTAAACATTCAAACAGCACTTAAACATGAGAAATGTGGCAATTATAGTAGGGGTGGGAAAAAAATCTATTCACCTATGTATTGCAATTTTTGGGGGGGATTTTGAAATTGATTCTTAAATGCCAGAATCTATATTTTTGCTTCATCTGAGTCTATGTGGAGGTAGAAGGAAGTTACTGCTTTTATTGTTGTAGTCTGAGTAACGTGACGTCATATCCGTTCCGTATCCTTCAACCAAAACAAACCAGCCGGTCGCAGCGAGCCGACACAAAAAAGTAGAAAACTTTGGAGGGTCGGCGTGGATACCACCTGCACCCTCACATGTTAAATCCAACGTGGTAAACACTACACATCCAGTAAAGTATGGAAACACTTTGGGTTTCACACATTGCAGGAAAAGCAGAGCTAGACATCACGGCTAAAGCTGCATGCTAACTCTGACATGAAACGTTATCGTATCGCGGTAATGTGCGGTCGAGCCGGCCGTCACTCTCACCTCCGTGGTCAAATGGGCCGACGCTACAACTGTAGAGCACCCATATACTGACATTTATGTTAAATGCATTCAAACAGCCCCGATGGAGCTGACCATGGATGTATAAAGAGAACAGAGCTGACGGGAGAGCTAGAGACCACCTTGGAGAAGTTAGAGGAAGTATACACGTGTGACTACGTCCGGTTTTCAAAATAAGGTGTTAACAAAGGGAACTGTATATACAAAATACATATATGGAAATAAGATTGATTGGATTATATTCACCAGAAGTATAAAACATTACATGTCATATGTCATAAATTAAAAAGAAAATGCCACTAATTTTTGAGGGAAATGTCTTTATTAATAAATAATTCCTGACAATGACTGATATTTTGACTTTAGGACATCTGTGACTACATATATGTTGAAAATCAAACAGTTTAACTGAATTAATTTAGATATTTTCCAAAGTAAAAGTCCCTAGAAGTGTATGATTCAACTTTTTCCCATGGTCTAGTGTCAAACAAGTTAACATAAATTGCAATATTGAATTGCAATACTTAAAAGTGACAATACATATCGAATCGGCACCCAAGTAACGTGATGGTATTGAATCAGGAGATAGGTGAATCGTCCCAGCCCTAAAAAGTCTTGAGGGAAATAGGTGTGAATGGCATAATCACACTTGTACATCTGTGTGTGACAAATGTTCTGTTTACTTCATGTATAAACTAAAGTGAAGTAACTTCAAGAGTAGCCTACATTTTTCCACACACTGTACTACACCTTCTCTACATCTTCTTTAACAAATCAAAAATCTAAAAAGTCCACTTCCCCTGACTTGAATCAGCTGACTGTGTGTGTACGTCAAGGGTGGGAAAATATGAAAGTCATCATTTAGAAAATGATCACTGCAAAACCTTGTGAGCTCTGTGGGCTCCAAGTTTAACTACACAAACATCACTTCCTCTATAGTTGACTCCCCACTATGGTGCTATTAATTGCTGATGAATAAATAAATATCCATAAAGGAACGGAAGGAAAGGAATATGTTGAACTAAAACTCTAGGTTCAGTGCCTCTTCTTCCTCTTGCAGTTTTTAGCACGTCTGGCATAGTGGAAATGTACAATTTTTACTCAGACTATCTGATGTGAAACTAGCTACCTCAGCATTTATTACTCATGCAATTATTTGCCAGCAGGACAGAGAATGGTGTGTTTTCTGCCTGCCAATATGACGGCTGTTAGAACATGTGACAATCAAGTGCAAGAGCTAAATAGAGGGCTTATTAGATTTATTATAGAAGCAGAGCGGGGGTGTCTTGCACAACTTCACCTACTTCCAAGGTGCATGGAGAAAGAAAAAAGTCTGAAGGGGTCAAAACTCCAGCAACACTTGTAGTTTAAAGAGCGACTTTATTGTGAGACCAATGTGTTTCAGCTTGTGGCCTTCATCAGGGTCATCATAAAAACACATTTAAATAGGGTAGGTGTGAAGAAGAAAACAATGCAAAGAGGTAAAAAAATATGACTGACATCCAATCATATACACATCCACACATATTAGCCAATGGAACACCTGCAAAGGTGGGTTGGGTATATGGTCATATTGGCTTCAGGCCAATCATTGTCCTAGACTGACAGAAGGAGAGTGTCCAATGAAGGACATGAGTTACACCATTTTGGTCCATAAAAGGAGAAGTGCACCTAAGGGGTGGTACTAAGTTTGTATAGAGGCGGGCTTAACCAAAAATGTGCCTATTTGATGTGGCATAGTCTACTTTAAAAACACTTTCATTTAAAACCTTTTAATGAAG
>CAKAOI010048567.1:0-15957 GCA_916701655.1 Sebastiscus albofasciatus
TTCGTATTGATTTAATGAACCAATACGTTTTCCTTGTTTCTCTGTTCTGCAGTCGCCTTGATGCGAACCACATCACCACGGTTCCAGACGACAGTTTCGAAGGCCTTCAGCAGCTACGCCACCTCTGGTTGGACGACAATAACCTGACGGAGGTCCCCGTCAGTTCTCTGAGACACCAGGCGAACCTCCAGGCTCTGACGTTGGCGCTCAACCGTATCTCGTTCATACCAGACAACGCCTTCGCGAACCTCACCAGTCTAGTTGTGCTGTAAGTTATGTTAAGCTGCTGTTCTAACTGGTTTATAATTAAAAAACCTGCAGAGTAGTGTTAAAGTACAAATATTTACTGTACATCTGTTTCACTAATGTTTTTGACTAGGTGGCCTTTGCCGCAGTGTGTAGGATGGATAAAAAAGACCATCCTAACCATCCAGTGCATTTAGCTGTATTTATATATTGAACGTCACCACTAAAGAAAACTAAAAACATTTGTAAATAGATTAATAGCCACGTCGTGAAACCATCAGTGAAAGGATAAATTCCCTCAAAAAAGATTTAGACAATTCCATACCATGACATTTCATCAATCAAGGCTTTTGGTGAGATTTAAAAGGTACAGTATTTGAGTAATAAACAGTTTCAGAGTCATTTAAGTGAACTTCCTTAGAACAGCCAGGAGAACTTTGCATGCCGTCTTCATATTCCCATACACTAAATAACTCAGCAGGAACAACCTGCTGGTGTACTTTTTTTAAAACCTTAATTAACCAGGCACACTGACTGAGAACATTCTCGTGTTGACTAAAATGACCTGAGGGAGTAGCTGAAGAAACGAAAGTTCATTGGGTGTAAAGTAGATCAGGATATTTTTCAAGTTGAGAGCCAACACATGCAAATTCTCTGCAGTGTGAGTAAACGGTAATAGTCTGATGTCTCTTTAGTTTCAGAGCCGTGACGTATAATAAATGGTTGTACAGTTTTTTTGAGTTAATGTTTTGGGGGTAATTTTTCTAAATAAATAACTTGATTAACTCTCTATCTGACTGTGTAGAGCACCATCCAGTTAGTAAAATATGACTGTACTGCTAGTGCTCCGCTCTAAATTAAAGAAGCTGCAATTCCTATTTAGTTTTTCATGCATCATATGCATTATTCTGTCACCACAAATCAATGCAAAGTACCTCTCCTTGTTTCCTGCTCTAGCTCTCAATGTATCCTCCGAGCGACTGCAAATCAGATCGCAAACACAAACATACTGTAGTATTTATATCCACAGCTTACAGTTAATAAGTCAACAAAACGGGTAGCTGCTCATGCGATGCTGTGCTACACTTTTGCAGTGAAATGTGCCATTTGGGGTTTGAATTTGAATGTCAACGAGACTTTGAAAAAGTTGCTCGACTCCGAGCATTAATGTAAAATCAAGATTATCTTGTTGTTTTATGCATGGGAGGGAAATGCTAAAACCTTCCACGAGAGGAACTTGTACAAATATGTGGTGCGTTACGAATCTGAGGGATCGTTCCAAACTGTTATACATTCACACAAACACACACAGACACACACTCTGAGTGGTAATGCTGCGGGGTTAGCATAAACATGTCAGGGTAAACAGGAAGAAAAGACCTTGAATCTATTAGGCAAGGGAAGCCCTCTGCATACACACACATACAGTACAGACACCTGATTCACAAATCATACTCTGCCGTTCAGAGATGATTTGTGGAACGTCTGACAGAAGCTGCAAAATAAAGCTGATAAGAAACTCATGATGAATGTGAAAGATTATTAAAATATGTCATGGTATGAAAATCTCACAGATGTGTGTGTGTGTAACTGCTTTTGCTTCTCCAGACATCTTCATAACAACAGAATTAAGGAGATAGGAAACAACTGCTTTGCTGGACTGGTGAACCTGGAGACGCTGTAAGTGCACATTCATACAGTAGTTAATGTGTGTGAGTGTGTATCAGTCTGAGTGTGTTTGCAGCCGCGTTTGTGCGTGCTAACAGCTCCTCCACCCTCCTCTGCTCCGGTCCTCCAGACATCATTGTGTCCACTTCCTCCTTTAATTGCTCTAGGATAAATAGAGCAAAGTACATGATGCTTATCAAATCTGCTCACTTCCTCCTGCCACAGCCATGAAAAATCTCTTAGCAACAGCTTTACCTAATGGCAAACAGCTAGAAACATTTTCACTATATTTGACATTTTTATAGTCTAACCAATTTTTAAATTAATGAAAAAAAATATTTTGTCAAATAGATGTTAATGAGAATAATCAGTAACTGCAGCGCTAGCTCCGTGGTTCAGTTGGTTGCAACATATTGTGTCAGGAATAAGCTTCAGGGCCCCATCTTACAACTGGCGCAAAGCAGCGTGCAGCGCAACTGTCATTTCTAGTTTCAGACCGACGCGGTTGTCATTTTCATGCCAAGTGCATATGTTGTGTAAGTACCAAATGTACTTGCACCCATCTGTGCGCCCTTGGGTGTGTTGGTCTTAAAATGAGTTGTGGTCAGGCGCATTGCTATTGTGAGGCAGCAGAAAGCGATTACCAACAAAAATCTGGTCTAAAGTCTGGCACAGTATTTTCCTGCTATTTAATTGGCATTATTCAGATAGTAAGTTGCGCCATGCACTTTAGACCATTCACTATAGATTGTTTAAATGCAGCTCTCAGAGTTTTAACAGAGAGTGCAATGGGATGTTTTTTACAGTGGGCTATAATTCCCACAAGCAATGGACGAGGGATCAGTTATTAGGATTATGTATTTATGTTGAGTATTTGTACTGGTCAGATGTTCAGTTGTTGTTGCTAAAAGAGTAAATCATTCAGCACTGCTAGCAAGTTATATGTTTTGTTATTAGGATTATAACAATGCTAGTAATCCTAGTTATTAATAATGAGTGTGTGACTTGGTGCTGACAGCAGTCACAGAGAGAACCAGATAATTGAACACTCCTACTAGCAATGCTTAATTTTAGACATTTTGTGTTAAATATGCCATTACTTAGTGGGGTGTAGAGGGATGGATTTACCTTAAAATGCAAGAAAACTGTGCTGACTTCCTGCATCTCTCTCTGTCTCATCCTAGAGATCTGAACTTCAACAACCTGATGTTTTTTCCCAAAGCGATAGAGGCCCTGCCCAAACTCAAGGAACTGTGAGTACATCGTCCTGTTTCTCCTCGGTGAAGGAAACATTTTGTACCTACACTAAAGTCAGGGACCGGTTAACTTAACAGAGCATGAAGGACACTTTTCAATGTCTTTTAGTTTTCATGTGATACAAAAAAGAAAGCTATCTGAGAAAGTAGCTCTGAACTAAATAAGAGGAAGCTAGAGCACACAAAGTAGCAAAACAGTTGTAACCTATTGTTAAAATTACAAATATTTCCGTATTTGTGTAAATCATTAATATTGACACACATACACATCAGGTAAAAAAATGGCAAACATCCTATTTATTATATTATTATCAAATCATTACTAAATAGAGATACATTAACTGATATCTTTAGCAACATGTTTCAACATTTGTGCTTTTATTTTGAAGGCTAAAAAGCCCAAGTCTTATTTCCTGGTTTTCCCGATGAGCACATTTACTATTCAATGAAATGATTATTTAATTGTTAGGTTAATTGTTAATGAAAGGATTATTTATATCAATTGATAGCCCTTGATTTCTGCAGCAGACCTTTTGTTTGTGCATGATTTGGTTGATCTGTGGATTGTTTGCCTTTTGCATCATTAATTTGGATATTTTTTTATTTTGCATACGTCAACTTAACTTACTTATTATGTTTTGGGTTTCATATTGAGCAAAGTGTGTTCACACTGTCTCCTTGATATTCTTCCTGCAGCGGGTTTCACAGCAACGATATTGCTTCCATACCTGAAGGGGCCTTCCATAACAACCCCCTGCTGCGAACCATGTAAGGTCAAACTCACGGACACTACTTAGAAACAGACATAGCACACTAATAACTCACAGTTGTACAAATGCTACAATGCACAGTATGCCTTCTGATAAGCACACATACAGTATTAGCTGACAGTGTGAGCCTCCAGTGGATGAATGTCCAGAAGATGGAGCCATTCTCGCATAGTAAATGATTTTGGTTTGAACTCTGCCCCTCTGCTCTTGCTGCCCTCCCAGACATCTCTATGACAATCCTCTGTCCTTCGTGGGCGCCTCGGCTTTCCAGAATCTGTCTGACCTGCACTCCCTGTAAGTCCCACTGTTAGGCATGACTCCTGACAAACAAGTTTTAACAAGTTTTGTCTGAACTTGGTGATTTAAACACTTAATAAAAATACTATTTTGGTGTGTTTTAAAGGGTCCTTAGACCTTGTTTCATCCATTCTGACTCATGCGGTGATATTCTTGAGTTTGTGATTTTACTATTCGTTGCCATGTGTGTTTCAGGATGCTGCGCGGGGCCAGCATGATGCAGGACTTCCCTATCCTTACGTGGACTAATAACCTTGAGAGTCTGTGAGTGAACTTGGATGCAGCATGAGTTCCTGGTTGTGCTTTTGTGTGTCTCAGGAGTGACTGACTAGGTTTTTCATTTCCAGGACCCTGTCAGGAACCCAGATATCGTCCATCCCTGCTGATCTGTGTGAGGACCTCAAGTTGCTTCGGACGCTGTAAGAGACTTTTTTCTTTCCTGTCACCAGCAGTAGTGCTTAAAGATGACCTATTGTGCTTATTTTCGGGTGCAGACTTCAGGGTTTCTACTAGAACATGTTTACTGGCTTTAATGTAAAAAAAAATGCTTTATTTTTCTCCTGCCGGCTGTGCGGTAAATCCTCTTTTCACCATCTGGTTGAGCAAATAGCCCAGTCTGCTCTGATTAGCCCACTCTTATGATTGGTCAGCTGAACCAAACTCTTTGGACTCCGCTCCAGCTCCGCTCTAACTAGCTTTGTTTGACGACCTGCCAAACTAGCCGCTAGGCAGATATTATGCAAATACATTACTTAGTGACATCACCACGTTATGGAAGAAGAGGCAGAACTTCAAGCAAGGTGTGTCAGGTGGTTCAGGAGCAGTGTTTCTGTGGGGGAGAGTGACTCCCTTTGGCGTGAACTTTGGGCTTTATAACTTTACAGACCTTTTGCATGCACAAAAACGATATAACACACTAAAGGAAAGGGAAAAACACAAAAGCATAATAGGTCCTCTTTTAAAAAATATCTTCTACAAATAATTGCACTCACTGAAGATTTAAGATCATTAAGAACTTACTGGGACAGTAGAAATTGTCCCAGGTGGATGGGTAAACTATGGTTTTAATACCGCTGCACACAGTAGAAAAATGTGCACACTAAGGTATAGGGAAGTCTTTATAGACCAATTATATCTTACAGAACGGAGCATGACTAACAATCCAACCTTTTGTCTTCATTCTTTCATTTTAAATAGTCCCAGTTGTCTAATTGTTGAAGCTGTTTGTTTCCCTCCATCAGAGACCTGTCCTACAACGAGATCAAGGAGCTCCCGTCCCTCCAGGGCTGCGTCCGACTGCAGGAGATGTAAGTGTTGAACATGTAGCAGTCACTTCACAAGTCTCAAAAGCTTAGAAGATTAAACGATTATAATGTAATAACCAACAATTAAAGTAATACAGGTAATCATTTACTTGTTTATAATCTGTTAAATTCTCTTTTTAAATCTACAGAAGCTTTCAGCACAACCATATTCATCAAATTGACAGGGACACTTTCCAGGGTCTCTCTGCACTCCGTTTACTGTAAGTCCACTCAGTCAAACACTCAGTCACACGCACTGGATGCTGTAGAAACAAATGTTTAATGCCTGCATTGTGACTTCACTGCTTTATTTCACACAGAGACCTGAGTAGAAATGAAATCCGAGTTATCCACAGAGATGCTTTCCTCTCCCTCACTGCACTCACCAACCTGTGAGTATTACTTTACCACTTATCATAATGACTGCAGAACTCTCCAGTCCCATGTCAATGCTTGGTTTGATTTTCTGTGTTGTACAGAATTACGTTTCTTATGTATAATATTTTTTTTAAATACAGAGATCTGAGTATGAACTCTCTGACTGTGATTCCAACAACTGGACTGAGCGCGCTCAGTCAGTTGAAACTCTCAGGGAACCCGCAGATGAAAAATGTGCTGACTGCAAAAAACCTGCCCAAACTCAGGTGAGGAAGAACGTGTGTGGTCTACTGTCAAGTTCTGTTATCCGAAGTGTTTAGTGTTTGGTGCCGACTATGTAATTGAAACGTCCCACGTTAGATTCCTGGGAACCTTTGTTACATGCGATGCCCCATCTCTCTCTCTCTCTCTCTCTCTCTCTCTTAATACTTAGATTTTTTGAAAGGTGAAAGAAAAATCAAGCTATATTGAAATAAGAATATTACATTAAACAAAAAAGACATTTCATTCAAGTTGTAAACTATGGAAAATGTACAAGGGTTAACTACAGGGTTGGAATAAATCCCTGAAATCTGAAGTTTCCGAAAGAAAGATCACATCAGTACAGGACGTAGCCCGTACACAGATCTGGCCAATTTCTAAAGTTTTTTTGGCCATCAAAATGGTGGTTATAGTGGGGAGGGAAGTCAGGCTTTTCTGCTGAGTGTACTGGCACTGGTGTATTCAGTCGATGTATTTAATCATTTTAACCATTTAGTTTCCACAACTTTTTGTTTTCAATGGGTATTGAGAAAAGGAGGTAAAACATCTCCATGCATTTTATAAATATACTTATTTTTCATGTATTTTTTTGATTGTATCTCATCATTTCACCTCCTAAATTGCACAAAATGTCTTCTATATATACATAAAAATGAATTTTCCCCAAGGGAATAAAAGAAGTACTTCTTCTGACTATATGTTTCACAGGGAAATATTTTTCTCATGATCATAACAATGTCTGAGTGTGCAGTGTTCTGTATCTAAAACAAACTAGCTGCAACACAAAGATGGCAAGCACTCAGAAAATGGTGATGTAAAAAACACAGTATACATGCCTTGCTGCACAAACTCAAACCAAGCAGTTGCTTTGCTAATTTTATAAACAAAATAAATTGGGCTATAGTGAACAAAATGTCTACAAAAGATAATATATATTTTTTTTTTCTGTCTTTCTCCGTCTGTGTGATTATATGTACTGTATGTGTGTGACAGTTTGATATAAAAACAGAGACAAACTCCATCTTTTCACTCACATTTAATGAGAAAGCCAGCTGAATCTGGTTTCTCCGAGATTGTAGACGCACTACAACATCAAATATTGTTGAGAAAAAAAAATCACAAGAAACAAATATTTGCAGACAAACATGTTATTTGTGCTTTTCCCAATAAGGTATTATCGTTTGATACCATCTGTATTATCAACACTAGACCTCAGCAGGATGCTCACAGCCTTTCTAAAGCATCACTGTTTGTTTGTAGGTCCATCTCTGTCCCGTACGCCTACCAGTGCTGTGCATTCGTTGGATGTGACTCAATTACAAGTTCTTCTGAGGAAAATGACGTAAAGAAATCTACAGGTGGGAATGCTGCAGTCACAGCCTTTTCCTTGGAACTATTGACATGTTAGCTACACTATTTTTTGTTTTATTTACATAAATGCAGCTAAAAATGTCTTTCTTGCCAGACAGATATCAGATGTAGATGTTATCCACTCTGGCTTTAGCCTGCATTTACTGTTCACAGACTGTGTACTGAAGATGTATTTCTATGTGCATCAGTTACATTGTGTTTTATTGCATTGAATAACTTTAACTCAGCAACTAACTAACATTACATACGGTTGTACATTTCCTATTTTACTTATTATGAAAAATGTAAAGTTTAAGTAAACGTGATTACAATTTAGAAAGAGCAAGAAAGTGTGTATTTTTTCTGCATGTCTCTGCACATGGGCTGATTTATGTGATCTATAGTCTTGTATCAAAATTCAAAGACCATTAAATCAGATAGTCATTTCAATTTTCTGTTACAAAACATTTGCTTCAGATATGGGTCTTTAATTACTAAATATTTAAAATAATCTGATTAATTTACCATCCTTTAATTACTCCAAAATGATATTAAGCTTGTCTTTATTATATGTGTTTTACTGTATTTAAATAATATTTCAGTTTAACACTATTGCATAGTAACAAGAAATTAATTTCAGGTTGTGGAAGATGTAATAATTAATTAAACCATTGTTGATTGTTATATATCAGAAATAAGAATTTGGAAAGACACACAAAAGCACTTGTTAACATACTTCCTGCTGTATATACCTGACCACTATTCTTGTCTTTTTAACATTTGCATTTCTTACATGACTTTTAATTTTAGGTGGAGAGGATGTGGAAAGAATCTCAATGATAATGCATTGCTCTCCATCACCAGGTAAGCATCAATCAGATTTGTTATGTCTTTCTTTATGCATCTGTGTATCAATAATACATAGTTTTAATAGCTTTTGAAATAATCTAAAACATAAAGTGCTAAATTAAGTGTTAACTCTTGAGCAACCACATTGTTTCTGTCTTCAGGAGCCTTCAAGCCTTGTGAGCACTTGCTGGGTAACTGGATGATTCGTCTGACGGTCTGGTTCATCTGTCTGGTGTCGCTGGTCTTTAACAGCCTCGTGCTGGTGGCCACCTTCTCCCCAACACACCGAGCCACAGGCCATTCCCACTCCCTTACACCGTCGCTTTCCCCTGCTCGGCTGCTGATGGGGCTACTGGCCCTGGCCAACCTGCTCACGGGCCTTTACGTCGGCGTGCTGACCGTGCTCGATGTCGCCACCTGGGGCTCGTTCGCCGAGTTCGGCGTGTGGTGGGAGATGGGGCCCGGCTGTCAGGTCACGGGAGCTCTGGCTGTCTTCTCGTCAGAGTGGGCGGTCTTGTTGCTCTCGCTGGCAGCCGTGGAGCGCAGCGTGGCCGTGCGGACGATTCTCGGGAAGGTAATGATGTCGCCCAGGAGGAACGGCGGCAGCCACCGCGGATGCTGGAGAGGAGATCGACCCTTCGGCATTGCCGCCGGACTGCTGGGGCTGCTGGCTGCTGCTGGAGCCTGCCTGCCTCTCCTGACCTCCAGCGACCAGTCGGCCTCTCCTCTCTGCCTGCCCTTCGCTGGCGGAGAGAGTCCAGCTTTGAGTGTTACAGTTGTTCTGGTGCTGCTCAACGCACTGGCGTACCTGTTCACTGCAGCCGTGTACACCCAGCTGTACTGCCACCTGGGCAGGGTGGAGCTGGCAGATCCGGAGCAGACCGGTGCCCTGCGGCACGTAGCCTGGCTCATCTTCACCAACTGCATCTTCTTCTGCCCCGTGGCAGCTTTTTCCTTCGCCCCTCTCTTGACGGGCTCTACAGCCGGTGGCCCAGAGATCGCCAAGTCTGTGACTCTCATTTTCTTCCCGCTGCCTGCGTGCCTGAACCCAGTGCTGTATGTGTTCTTCAGCCCGGCCTTCAGGGAGGACTGGCTGAGGCTACGCGGAGGATTGACCAGGGAGGTGAAGGCCGGCGCCGAAAGTCACGGAGACGACGGCGGCGGAGGGTCGGAGCTCACAGACGGTGGCTCCTCCACCCACCTGGGCTTTGACTGCGGGATGTACTCGCAGCTTTGCGGAGAGACAGTTGTATGCGAGCAGTGCGAGGCTGCGCTGCATGCCAGGACCTGCTCTTCTCCCTCGTCCTCCTCAGTCTGTAGACACTTGGTGAAGTCTCACAGCTGTCCCACCCTCCTGGCGGGAGCTGCAGTGTGCCAGCGCTCCGAAGGGTTTTGGGCAGACAGCGGCACACCCTCCGCTCAGTCCGAGTACGCGGACGAGGGGGACTCGTTTGTGTCGGACAGTTCGGACCAGGTTCAGGCCTGTGGCAGAGCCTGCTTCTGTCAGAGCAGAGGCCTTCCTCTGGTACACTACTCATACAACATACCTCGAGTCAAGGACTAAGGACGCCTCAGAAGCTCCAGTACGTCTGTGTGCACAGATCTCTCTGTCATGTGAATTTTAGATGCTACAAGAATATATAAACAATTTTTATATCAAAACAACAAAATGTGCCAACTACCCTGCTAAAAAGACTATTCAGCAAGCACTTATGTTTGTAATTACTGTGGAAACAGAGATGCAACCAATCATTTTAAAGGGAACTTGGTATGCTTATGGAAACTTGGAGACCATTTCTACATGAGCTGAACTGAGCACATCATTTTATAAACTGGTCAAGAAAGGATCTCGCAAAGGAAGATCTCGCCACCAGTGCCTGCCTCTTTGCGTTTCGATTGGATTTCACGATGTTGCGAGCCTCAATGTATGTGTCAAAGACTTCTCTGTTTTACCTGTGCTTATAAGCTTTTTTCAATTTTAATTGTTACACATCTTGTCAATTTTTAAAGCTTCTCCACAGCAACTGTTGATTTTATACTTTGATTTTTTTTTTTTTTTTTTTTTTTTTACATAAATGTAGCAAATTTAATAATCATCCTAGACTTTTCTGCGTGAATGTAACTTTCAGGTGGTCTTCACCTACCAGAGGGGGATAATGGAACGTCAGCAATAACGTCTGCCCTGCCTGCCCGTGATCGTAATCTGAGAATGGTATCAGTAAATGCCAGTCTGTAATAAACATGTCTTTGCTTTAAGTTACTAAGACTAAGAATGTGATAAAAGTAGCAGATATCACTGTTATAGCAACAGCTATGCTTGGTGGTGGTGAAAGAGTTTATTTATTGTTTGAGCAGCAGGAGGGTGGAGACGGTTTCAGGTGGCCTTTGAGTGATGATTATACAATATAACCCAAGCATTCACCAAAACAACAGCACTTCTCTTTGTTTAGTTCTTCACCAAAAACTAGTACACGCATACAGGTTTAGCTCATTATTGTCATTATAGTCTGAAGGATAATTCCAGTTATTTTTAAATCTGGGCCTTATTTTCTGAGTTTTTCCCATCATGCTGTTTGGTTTGGATCATTTGGATTTTCTTTCTTCTCAACTGCAGAGCTACTGTACATATTGTACTTGTCCCTGTCGCCAAGAGACACATCAAACCCAACAAACATTTTCCTTTCCAGTACAGTAATGCTTAAATAATGAAATAAGACCTACTTTTATCTGATATTCAGATTATTTCTGGCTGTCAGAATAACTGTTGACTCATTGCTCTGTTGAATACACAGTGTTTAATAAGCTTACACTGTTTCCTGTAAATAGAAACCGCCCATTGATGTTCAAAAAATTCACATCGATCAAAGGAATAATTTAACATTTTGAGAAATACATTTAGTCGCTGTCTTGCTGACAGTAAGGCGAGAAGATCAATACCTCTCATCACATATCTGTATGCTAAATATTAAGCTACAGCCAGCCGCTGGTTAGCGTAGCTTAGCATAAAGACTGGAAGCAGAGGGAAACAGCTAGTCTGTTTAATCTATTAAAAAACTGAAGGAATAAACACGAGAATGCCAGGACAATATCACAAGAACTTCTGCCTATAGAGAAGAAATAATGCTTTCAGAATCAAACATAAATCCAGCTATACGAATGATCATATTAACGTTAAAAAATGTTCATAGTGTGTGAGAAAAGAATCGTTTATATTCGTGAAAATAATGAGCTTTAGACGTGCTGGTATGTTTCCTTTGGACAGAGTAAAGATAGAGGTTCCTCCATTATCAGACTTTATGCAACGCTAAGCTGCTGCTGGCTTTAGCTCCATATTTAACGACAGATATGAGAGTGGTATCGCTTTTCTCATGTAACTCTGGGCACGAAAGTGGATATTTCCCCAAAATGTCACAAAAGAAAAACACAGTAAACTTTGGTTTTGTTTTAATTTTGATTTATTTTAATCCCCCCCCAAAAAAAATCTAAACCAACTGCAGCACACAATTTGAACGTATCAGAAGAGTGATAGCTGACGTCCATTGTTGGTTGATTTAAAACGTATCATTAAACATAATTTGGCTCGTGAGCGACAAGTTAAACACATGAATACCGTCCAAGTTAAACACATGAATTTAATCCCATTCTTCCTCTTCTTCCAACATGATGTGAACGCAGCACAAGACTGGCAGCCAGCTGAGTCAACAAGAAAGTGTGTAAACGGTGCCAAAAAGTAAAAAAAATAATAATTGAAATGTGGGTGGTTATTATTCAACCACAGATATTTAAAGACAAGTATCTGCAGTGTGGATCTTTTTGAAATACTTTACAGCTCTACAGTGAAGTTATTGGCAATATTTTGACCAGAATAAACAGGCATGAAGTATGAAAATAAGACCCATGTTGAAAATAAGAGGAATTATCTTTAAACTAATTCACTGCCTCCAGTGTCTTTCCAATCCAGTGACATTACACACACTTAGTGTATGTTCATTTCAGTCCGTACAGATCATCAGAAGAGCATTGTTATATAGTAAAGTATATTAACGCAGACGTCGTTTCACCCCGAGAGCTGACCTGAGTGAGACTGTGTGTGACGAGGGATTGACTGATGTTCGGTGTGTTGGAGCATGACTGTACACATTAAGGTGGATACACCCTCAGAGCGTGTATCCACAAGTGCACGTCATGTGAGTGCTCAGGAATTTAGGCAATGTAGGGAAACGTTTTCTTCCACCAACGAGACATTCTTGTGTCTTTTATAATGCAGCATTTAATTTGAATCTTTTTCATTTTATTTTCTGTTTTCCACGTAGTCTCGACCGGGTGTGTACATTTTTGCACCAACCAAAATGTCCGTTGATTGTTTGAGATGTCCCATCTGGTGAAAATGTACAAATCTTTTTTTTTTTTTTTTGTATGTAAATTATTTGAAAAGAAAACCAGTAATCAAGAATGGGATGCTAACTAAGGAAGCTACCTCCTCGACTGTAGTGGCTACCAGCAGTGCTTTGTAAAAGAAAAGTCTGTTTTCATCTGTTGTTATTTTCTTTTTGTTTGCATTCTTAGCTTTATGTTGACATGTGGTTGTACATCATAATTTTAGATAAGTGCAAATTGTGGGAGGAATCTATGTACTGTATACTGTGATTTATTTTTTAACCAAACTATAAACTATGACATTTTTTTGTTTTATCTTTTATAGATACAAAGTTGCAGAATAATACAGATTATAAAAAAAATAATCTCACTTAATTTCAGTTCAAATTAAAATCTTATTTGTAGTTTTTCATATGAGATCTCCCCGAGTTGTTTTATTCTGTTCAAGTAGAAAAATAATTCTATGAAATTGTGAATGAATAAAATTGGAAGAACACAACCATTTTCATTTACCTTTGTGTTCAAATTAAAACACTGCAGCAACCATCGTCTTCATCAAATATGTTATCATATATCTGAAATTATTGTACTTTTATATCACCTTTCTGGTCAAAGCAGCTTTGCCATTTTTAAGTCGCAAAGTGTGCATGTTAAACCTGGTTGGCTGTAAAGATGAAGTGTTTAATTTCTGCTTTGAAAAATGTTCCTAAAATATACGGTTCATCCCTTTGGTCTGGACTGATATAGCTCAACTATTATTAGACTGTTTGCCATGAAATGTTGTACAGACATTCACAGTCCCCAGAGGATGAATCCTAATACTTTGGTGATCGCCTGACTTTTCCTTTAGTGTCACAATGAGGTAAAAGTTTACATTTATCCAGTGAAATATCTCAACATGTACTAGAAAGATTGGCAAAAACTTTGTACAGACATTCATGGTTCCCAGACGATGTATCTTAATGACTTTGGTGATCCTGTGACTTTTTTTTTTTCTAACAACATTTCTATCTTCAGTTTTGAATGAAATATCTAAAAAAAATATTAGATGCCTACATGATTGCCATGAAATTACGTACATGCTAGGGCTGGGCAATATATCGATATTATATTGATATCGTGATATCAGACTAGGTTATATAGGTAAAATATTTAATTGTGATTAATCAAATGATTATCCTTAGTTAATCGCAATTAATAGCACATTTTTTTTATCTGTTCAAAATGTACCTTAAAGGGAGATTTGTAAAGTATTTAATACTCTTATTAACATGGGAGTGGATAAATATACTTGCATAACATGGCAAACTGCAGCCCAACAGGCAGCAACAGCTGTCAGTGTGTCAGTGTGCTGACTTGACTATGACTTGACCCAAACTGCATGTGATTATCATAAAGTGGGCATGTCTGTAAAGGGGAGACTCCTTGGTACCCATAGAACCCATTTACATTCACTGATCTGGAGGTCAG
Source organism: Sebastiscus albofasciatus (assembly GCA_916701655.1). Taxonomy (NCBI): domain Eukaryota; kingdom Metazoa; phylum Chordata; class Actinopteri; order Perciformes; family Sebastidae; genus Sebastiscus; species Sebastiscus albofasciatus. Next base: position 14,227 of record CAKAOI010048567.1, read on the forward strand.
AGGTCAAGGGACCCCTTTGAAAATGGCTATGACAGTTTTCCCTCGCCAAAATTTGGCATAACTTTGGAGCGTTATTTAGCCTCCTTAGTGACAAGCTAGTATGACATGCTACCAATGGATGCCTTAGGTTTTTTTTTTAGTTTCATATGATACCAGCATCAATGGAACAGTACCAGTACAAATTAGTGGCGTTAAAACAAATTTGCGTTAACGCATTATTATTGCGTTAACTTTGACAGCCCTATTTATCAAAAGTGTTATTGTGCAAATATTTTGTAAAAGCGCCAATGGTCAACCTTACAATATCGTCGCAATATTGATATTAAGGTCTCGCCCAGTTAGTTTGGCCCAACACAACAAAAAAATCTTGGAAGAGTTGGATGAGGAGCATCTATGCCTAGAATTTCTAAGGTTGTTGTAACGGATGTGAGGTAGTTGTCCAGAAATCCTTTCTCCCGGCTTGATGTCCACTCAACTGGCGCATAGCAACATTTTTCAGGAGGTGCACGGCAGCACAGCTCTCTGTGAGCTCTGTAAACCATCTCTGCAGCTCTGCACAAGCTTTTGTGCAGACGTATAAATTAGTTAGTCTTGTTAAACTGTCTTCAGCTGGAGTTGCCCATGCAAGGGGTGAATGTTTTGTCTAGACGTGACCTTTCCAAGCATGTTACCATGATTATTTGTGCCATTCAGTGGAGTTTCCTTTCACTTCCAGTCATGTTGTCCACCACTGCTGACTCCCTTCACTCATATAATGAGCTGTAACTTGGTGATGAGTGAGAAATAACCTCTGGGATTGTATAAAAGAACAAACTGAAGTCCTGTTTAGCTTTGAACCATGTAGCTTTTTCACTTTGTAATTCGTGGATTTTGGTGAAACCCTGTGTAGAAAACACCTGGCAAAAGTGGAGACGCTTTAAGGCATTCGTCATGTTCAGTATGTTAATAGTGGCCTGGTGACATGTACAAAGGCTCGCTGGATGTTTTGCAGCTGTACGTTGAGAGGGCACAGGAAATATTTACATTGAAGGCATCAAAGGAATAACTGTCGAGTGATGTTACGGCAGCTCCTGCTTGACGAACACCACCATGTGTTCCTCTTCACTCACACATGTCCTCAGTGGTAAAAGGACATTGTAGCTATTCCAGCCCTTCACACACATATCCCTCTGTGGCGTGCACATTAGGCACATGCCTCACACCTCTGGCTTTAACAAGGCTTTGTTACAATAAAACTAAGCCCTCGACAACTCTTGTCAATTCCTCTGGACTTCTGAGTATCAGTGGCATGATCTTTGCATTTTCTGAATGCCACGGCTGCTACAGCTACCATGATGGCAATTTTGGGAGCTGGTCTCCACATGAGCACCAGAACAGACTACACTGTAGCATGATGCCACTACTTGATAATATCACTTAATGAAATCACTCACTCTTGTGTTTTTGCAGCATTTACTATACAGTATACTGGCCTTTGTGAGCACACAAACACAACACTCAGTGAGTATGACGAGATGTAAGATGATTTCAGAAGAGGAAAGTGGTACTAAAACAAAGAGGAGGTGGGCTAAAGAGCAGACTGTTGCTGGTGAAGAGTTTCTCGTGACTAATGACTAATGACACTATAATATGGCATTTTATGGCACACTATACTATGACTTTTTTTCGACATACTATTCCATGGCTTTTTTATTTTTTCAACTTATTTTACTATGACTTTTTTTCAACACA
>CAKAOI010048567.1:19551-84054 GCA_916701655.1 Sebastiscus albofasciatus
GAAATACTATACTATGACTTCTTTCATGAACTTTTTCAGCGTACTATACATAACTTTTCCATGACACACTATAGTATAACATTTTATGACGAACAATACATTACTTTTTTTATGAATTTTTTCAACAAACCATACAATGACTTTTTAGCCAAGACATTTTGCGACACATTATAAGATCACTTTTTCAGGAAATTTTTCATCATAGTACAGTGACTTTTTTATGACATTTTCGACATACTATACTATGACTTTTTATCACATACTACTGTATGTTATCACTTTTGGCATCTTTCGGGATACTATTCTATGACTTTTTTCATGACATTTTTCGACTTTTATACTATGAGTTTTTATGACATTTTTCAACAGTGTTGAGACTTTTTTTGGGATTCATTTTTTTTTACTGTAAATTCTGCAATTCTTTCGGGGAAATTGCTATTTTTCTATGATCACAAACAATTTCTTGGAAATTAGGAAACCTGTAAAATAAAGCTTTACCCATTTTTACATCACATATTCAATCTGTTTTTAGAGATCCCACTACAGGAAAAATAAACGCTATAATTTAACCTGTTTATTTTTGTTTATTTATTTATTTTTTACATTTATATTTATATTTACACTAAATTGTGTTTTTCTTTATACAAGACTGGCATTCATTTCATGTGGACTTTCATGATGAACTATTTTTTTATGTATAAAAAGGAGGGGAAGGAGATGAAGTCTCTAAGTTAGTCAGGAAAAAGAGGACATGCATTTCTGTCTTTGCACCACCCAGCAGGATACTTACGGCGGACCTCCACTTTACACTCCACTATGTCTTCTCCGCTGTCGTTGACTGCTTTGCACATATACACTCCTCCATCGAATGTGCAGGGCTTACGGATCTCCAGCGTCAGAACACCTTGTTTACTGAGCATCCGGTACTTGGCTTCATTTGAGATGTCCATCTTGTTTTTGAACCAGGTCACTTTGGGCTAACAAGGCAGGACAATGTATGACAATATGTCAGGTGATACTTTTCACAATCTGCAATACTCTTACAACTGCACAATTACGCCATAATATAGTGCTAGTCCAGTAGTAACAACCATAATCACTCAGTGTATCTGGTGGATACTGTTTCATTGAGGATAGGGTGTTTATTACTTGCTACTAATCCCCAAATGTCTGCATAAAGAGGTGTGTGTGTGTGTGTGTGTGTGTGTGTGTGTGTGTGTGTCAGAGGGTTATAAGTGTAGGTTTCTGTTGGTTTAGGTGTATTTTGCCTTTGCTTTTATTCTTTGTTGTTGCATTTTACTCAGTTATTCTATATTTTTGAGTAATACAAATATTTAAGCATGACAGTTCATTGTTGTTTCTCAACTGTATGGTTAATAACTCCGGAAAAAGTTGGTAAGTGGACCTTGAATTCGGATTGTTTTGCTATTTTCCAGGTCAGGAGTACATTTTCATGTTTAACTTTTAAGCAAACAGAGAAGAACAGTCCTAAAAGTGCTCTGAATGAAATCATAACATCTACTGTGATATGGTTGAAAGCTCTGGAAAAAGCTAGAAGAATGACCTTGAGTAGGAATTGTTTTGTCAAAATTTGTTTTAAAATGTCTCCCTTTACTTTTCATTATAATACAACTATGCGACTGTTACAAAAACTGCATTCATCTGATAATATTTTTGTTTTCGGGTGTGATTAAATCTGTGATTGAATTTGATCACAAACATCTGTTGCACATAATGTGATGACCTTACTGACCTTTGGTATGCCTCTGACTGAGCAGCTGAGGGTCGTGCTATATCCTGCTATGATAGACCGGTTCACCAACGGATGTGTGAACTTGGGAGCCTGTGAGAAGTCGTGTTCCTTGTAGGTGGGCGGCTTGTACTCGATACCTGAGGAGACAGACAAGAGATCGTTTTCTTCAGGACATAAACTCAGAACCATAACTGCTTTATAATAATTACATACGTGCGTTCGGAGCCCACCTGTTTTCTGGATGAAAGCGCTGTCTGTTGTGTCGCAGGGCTCTAGGCTGAGCCCCACCATGTTGGTAGCAAAGACTCGGAAGACATATTCATTCCCCATGATGAGGTCAGATGCGACGCAATTGGTTCGCCTGTATTGCTCGTAGACCGTAAACCACTCCTTCATAGGAATCACAAACACATGTTTCAGAATCTTTTCCAATTCAATATACAGTAGAGTTTATGTTGTACAGGTAGTGAATGGAAAATGTGAATAAATGATTGGAGAAACAGCTTCCGTACATCATGGGGGTGGAGGCATGAGTGGTCAGCAGCCCTTTACAACACCGTCTCTATGTGTATTAGTCCTACATACATGCTTACAACTACATTTTACAACACTTTCTGTCTCTAGTTGGAGGGCTGGATTAACTTCCCTGAAACCTGCACCTGTGGACGTAAATATAAAATGTATTAACTGTGAAAATGCAGTATGTAGTGAGAAATGGGGTAAGGTTGATGGTGAGCTGAGTAGGAAGCTGTAAATAAGGAGCTCATTTATTTATTTCTCTCTCTTATATATGTTAAAAACATAATATAAAACAACTTAGTAATAATATAAAGGCAGAATAAGGTTAATCAAATCAGATTTCCTTATTTCAGTCATAAAGACCTACATTCATTGACACAGTTTAAATTGAATCCGCTGTTTATTCACCGAGACTAATTAAATTTGCCGATTAAAATAAAGCAAACGACATCATACGATAATATTGTGGCGACATCACTGATTTGATTTCAAAATTCCTCCATAATCTACCTCAAACTAAAGGAGTTGTGTAATTGCTCACAGTTTAAATGTATCTGTTTAGGTACAAGGATGAAACAGGATATGGGCAGATTTTAACAGCATCAGCTGTTATCTCTGGCATCTAACAGGTACACAGTGCATTGTTATTGGTAACATGATAATCAGCATCCCCGAGCTCGCTACAAAGAGACGCAAGTGAAATTAATTTGATCTAATAATGACTACAGTGAAACATGAACCGTCAGCCGAGCCGGGCAGGAGAACAAGGGCCTTGCGTCACCGTACAGACAATCCGGACCAGGTCAAGGCTACGAGGATAAGATTAGGACATTCCTGGCCGACATCGTTGCTGGCAGCTTGAGGTGGAGGACGGTGCCAGTTGGAGGTCTTGCCAACAGGCCCATAATGCATCGCTCCTGGCCCACAGAGGAGACTGTGTGCTCAGCATTGGCTGATTACAGTTTATGTGTCACAAGGGAGGCTAAAATATCCTTCTGTGTCCATGCAGCATTCAGCCTCACACATGTACAGGCGCACTCATTCATGTCAACAGAAAGGGACGTTTGCAAATGTGCTACAAATGTCCACTCAGTTCCAAGTAACCGTGACCTGGCTTAACGCTGGAATCAGGCTAGGTCCAAAATACTTTCAAATGAATTGGGTTGAGTAGTGTCAATATGTCTAATATTATAGTGGAAATTCTGCTTTTTGAGGCAACAAGTTAAGGGAAAATGTCATTTATTGCTGCTCATTTCAACTGCAGCTGCTCATTATTTGGTTGTGCAACATGCTAACATCAACATTTGGATTTAAAAAAAAAAAAATCTATTCCTCTAAATTGGGTTCAAGTAGGTTTTGAAACCACCCTTTTCAGCTCAGGTCCAAAATCTTCCACCCGTAAAGACCTCTAATATCATATGAACATCAATCTGTAAGACGGTTTCTTCTGTCTAATTGCTGTAAAGTGATTTAATTAGCATAATAATTGCCTACCATCAACATATGACGCCTGTATTCATCTTCATTTGAATGTAATCTAAGAACAGATGTAAGCTTTGCTGCTAGCACCCAAGGGTGTAGAGTCTCACCATGGTCTTCTTGTCAGCTTTCTGAATGTTGTAACCAGTTATTTCACAGTTACCGCTGTCCTTCGGCGGCTTCCACTCGAGTGCCACATTGAAGCCCCAGACTTCCATGATCTTCAGTGCCTTCGGGGGCCCTGGGAGATCTACGAAGGAGACATATGAATTGTGAGTAACCACCCACGACATAGAGTTTTTATTCCTAATAATAATTCCCTAGTTAATCCCAACAGCCAGCTCTCAATGTGTTCAGTCCTGCTTACCAACAACCTGCAGTGTGATACTGGCTGTGTCTTCGATGTTCTCAATCTGGACCTGGAGATCGTACTTCCCTGAGTGTTTTCTCTCCGTCCTGCGGATGAAGAGGATCGTATCCACATCGCTGTTTCTCACACTAGCGAATGTGGGGCTCAGAGGCTCCCCGTCTTTGCTCCATGTGACCTTTGGCCTGGGCTTTCCCTGTATTCCAGAAAAGACAAAGAAAGGGTTTCATTTCAGGATGCGTCCGGTCACAAAATACAGATCATTTTTCGAGGAAAAGTGGCTGTAGTCACTACACCACATCGGAAAACAGCCTTTTCTGTGGCGCCACCTTCAGAGCAAACTTTACATTCTTTACCCCACTGCTGGTCAGGATCTAACAATAATGAAGGAGCCTTTTGAGTTTTCATATAGATACAGATATGACAATATATACAATGAGAGTGTAGAAACTTATCAGCTAGTTTGTCAAGCAACGTAACATTACATTAACCGTGATAGAACATTTTACCCAAATCGTCAACCCCAACAGGTACAACCAATTGTACTGTCCCTCTTTTGATGATTTTTGAAGTCAAACATCAAAAACACAACAAGACATGTTCTTGGCAGCACGTATACATAGAAAGAATGACATGCATCAAAACATTATATATGCATCCCCATCATTTCAGTTAATATATTTAATTTAGAATATATTTTGTAGCAGATAGCTGAAGAAAGAAAAGATCATTTGTTTTCTGCATCTCGCAGACAGACCGAAGTTACTGGTTAATTTTGTTTCGTATGTGAATAGCAACTCTGTCTTTGAGCATCGTTCGTGTTTCACTCTGGTGTTTACACTGTGTAAAGACATAAGTAAAGCATCTAAGTGTTTGAATTATGATTTAGGAAGGTATACTGTATACTGCACCTGGAACTGAATCACAATGTTGACATTTTCTCCGACTTTCTTGATGAGGGTCTGGCGGAGATTTCTAGGGAGCCAAATTTTAGGGCGTTCTGTGAAAGAAGGGTGAGTTTAGGTGAAATGTTTGGCTATGTGACATGTATTGGTCCAAACTGAAGGAGCAGAAAGTCATCAATCTATTACTCACGCATTATCTCTCTGATGGTGACGGGCTGAGCCAGACTGCAGGGAGCGCTGGGTCCTGCCATGTTGTAGGCCCGCACACGGAACTGCAGCTTGTCTCCGGTGGTGAGATTTTTGATGGTCAACGATGTCCGGTCAGTCAGACCCTGAATGGCTGGTATCCATTCATCCGCTGTGACCAGAGAACACACAACAAGAGAAACAACAGTTTGTGACAGCGAATAACATTCACATATAACTATAACTTCAGTCATTACAAAGGTTAATGTGATCATATAGTCACCTTGCTGACGGCCTAGAACACATGTGTCAAACTCAAAGCCCACCAATCACGTATCAATTTAGGTTATCAACACATTTTGGCCCATCCTACATCATCAAAGATCTTTTTTTTTTTTATTATTAAAGGCCCCACACAGCCATTTAGTTGTCATATTCAGGCTTGTGAAACAGGCTATATGAGACTTGTAGACATATGGGCAAGAACAAAATTAAAGATTCATTATTTTTCTTTTACATCAGGATGTATTTTGTTTTATTAGTTGCCCCACGCAACCACTGAGTTGTCACATTCAGGCCTGTGAAACAGGTTGCTGTGAGTTGGCTGTGTGGTAGCCTACTTTTAAAAATGTAATAAGAATGTATTATTTTGCTTGACTACATGCTAAGCAACTTTTTGTTGACTTTTTTAGGGCTTTATGTGGACTAAATTGAATGTGAGATGGGTATATGGGACATGCAACAATATACTCAAAGATATTTTATTCATTCATTAATTAATTAATTTATTCATTGATTGATTGATTGAATAAAGCATGTCAAAAAACTATATATGTCCGGTACTTGATATGATTCTCATTTCTTAGTGTGGCCCTTAGTGAAACTGAGTTTCACACACCTGGCTTAGAGACATCCCTAAAGCGAAAAAGGGCTCATGCATTTATTTAAACTGACACGATGAAAAAAACCTGAGAACACTAAACTTTCATGCTTGTTGCATTTATTTTGTCCTGGCTGGTTTCTCTTAGCTGATAGACTTTGAGGTTTCAGATTCATTGAAAAACTTGCTCCTCTTAGCTTGTTGCTTACGTCATGTGACGGTAAAACAACATCAATTGACCAGTTAAAATCACTGCATTGTAAATTGAATCATAGTGGCATACATATTTTGGCCAAATGCTGTATTTCGATGAACCACTGTCAGAGATTTCTTTTTTTTTTTTAGGTTTTCTTTTTTTAAAGATTGTTTTAGTTGTATTTTTTTGTTTGCCTTTATTAGATAGCTGTTATAGAGGCAGACAGGAAACAAAATGAGAGAGAGGGGGGTGACATTAGGCAACAGGGGATGTTGCAATTTTATGGTATACACCTTAACCATTCGGCTAGAGACGTTCCCATCCTTCCCCTAACTGACAATAGTTTTTGGTAATCTGACTGTCCTATTTTAGACATTTGGAGAGCACACTTGATGCTCTTCACTGTGATTAAACTGATTGGTGTATATAACTTTCGATGGTATATTATGCTATAAAAATCGCTCCTTATCAAAAGCATGCAGGCGGTTGGCTCCAGCACTTACTGCCCTCCTTGCAGTACTCAACCCCATAACCCTCCAGTTCAGCTGAGCCGATCCTCTCAGGCGGCCGCCACTTCAGCGAGATGGAAGTGTCACTGATGTCGTCAATGCTGAGTCCGATGGGCTCACTTGTGGGGGCTGAGAGAGAGGCAGAGGGCAGATAAATGGCTCGGTTAGTCAGTTAAGAGCATTACTGAAATAAATGAACAAGTGGACGAACCTGATCGGGAATTATCAAATTATGTAAAGTAACAAAAACGGCATCAAGTTGTTTTAAGGTAGAATGAGCAGCATGAACACGTCCTTCTTACTTCCAATTGAACTTACTTACCTACAGGGCGACAGAAATGCTGCCACACAATGATAAGAGGAAGAAAGTGGATGGATGGATTTAATTTACTAAGAGTGATGTAAATGATCACATAACAGACGGCTTGATCCTGGCAATAGTCCTTATTCATATGCCAGCAAAGACAGTATCAATTTCAATATCAGATATTTGTGGTTGTGTTATCAGTTATCAAAACAGCCTGTAAGCCTGCAAACGTCATCCCGGGAAAGATGAGCAGTCTGACTGACCTGGAGTTCACAGCAGGGCTGAAGTCTAAGTGGCTGCTGTACTATCTGTCCCGCAGGGATGAAATGACATGATTTAAGTTTGCATTAAAGGACTTTGTTTTATCAGCTACTTCCCACGCAGTGCTTTCACCACAGAAGTGCCAAAAGCAAACAACCAGTGTGACAACAAGTTTTAGCTGCAGAGACTAAAAAGGCCTTGTTTTCAAGTACAAAAAGCAAATGGGGAAAGAAATGTTAGCGGGTCTAGTATTGAGATTTAAGATCTCTACTGTCGTTTATAACCTTACTATGGCTCAGGAGGTAGAGCGGTCCTCCACTAATCTTTGATCCCTGGCCCCTGCAGTCTACATGTCAAAGTGTCCTTGGGCAAGATACTGATGCACCTTGTATGGTAGCCTCTGTCACCATATGAATGACTATGTTTAGATGCACACTAGTATTGGAAATTTGATAAGGGTCATTCCGTTTGGATATTCTGAATTAGGCCTTATTCCCGAATGGAGCACTTTCCGATTAAGACATGTGGGATATGCTGATATTATTCTGTTTTTGGAGCATTCTTTGGACATGTATACAGCGCATTCGGAATATGTTTCTCAATTGGGTTTTTCACAACAGTTTGCGACACACTCTGTGCGTTGTACACAAACCAACTAGCTGGCAGTTTGCAGAGAAGCATGCCCAAAAGAAAAGCCCACATTTCTGGTTGCAAGGAGAAACACACCTACTTTTAAACATTATGAAAGACTTGGATATCAACAGGGTTTTAGTAGGGCTGTCAATTGCAAGATTATCCATGACTAATCGTGATTAGTCAAAAAATTAATCACACATTTTTATCTGTTCAAAATGTACCTTAAAGGGAGATTTATCAAGTATTTAATACTCTCATCAACATGGGAGTGGTGAAATATGCTGCTTTATGCAAATCTATGTATATATTTATTATTCAAAATCAAGTAACAACACAAAACAATCACAACTATTGTCCAGAAACCCTCACAGGTACTGCATTTAGCATAAGAAATGGCAAACTGCAGCCCAACAGGCAACAACAGCTGTCAGTGTGTCAGTGTGCTGACTTGACTATGACTTGCCCCAAACTGCATGTGATTATCATAAAGTGGCATGTCTGTAAAGGGGAGACTCGTGGGTACCCATAGAACCCATTTTTATTCACATATCTTGAGGTCAGAGGTCAAGGAACCCCTTTGAAAATGGCCATGACAGTTTTTCCTCGCCAAAATTTAGCTTAGCCCTAGATTTTGGATATGCACAAATTTCGTAATGCTGACCTTTTTAAGAAGATGGTTGAAGGAATGAAAGAGGAAGGCTGTGCTTGCACGGTCCAACAGGTCCGCCACCGGTTACGTTAATTGGAGTATGCACGGCTGCATGTAAACAGGAATATTAGTGGAATATTCATTTTCATTAGCTGTGTAAACAGCTTAGTAGAAATATTGTCTTTTTCAGAATAAGGGCAAAAAATGTTTATATTTTGTGCATGTAAATAATGTCAATGTGTGTGTGAATGGGTGAATACTGGCTTGTGTTGTGTTGTGTGTTATGTTTATATAGTGCTTTTCTAGTCTTAGCAACCACTCAAAGTGCTAAATGCAGTCCATCCATTTACTTGTGTCTGTTGTAAAACTGTAGGTCAGGAGGAATTACGGAGTGGGAGAAAAGACGTATAATTGACTGCTAATAGAGGTAAATAATGGTCATAGATTACAAAATGCCCATTTATTTATTTTTTGTGTGAGACTGAAGATAAACTAATTTAGTAGTTTTAAATTGTAAGGAGTAGTTCTCGATGACACATTGAAAATGTCACTACTGACCTCCACCAGCAAGTACATTCATACAATTTTGTGTATCACTGCCATGACATCTCAAATATACAATATCAGCTACTATTACTAGAAGTATGATCATTTTTGGGTGAGTAACAAACACATATTTTGACCAGTTGGGCACGATGAAGTGTACAAGTGAAGACTCCTCCAAATGGCAACAGAGAAGAACATCTCTTCATCTTTACGAGGAAACATTTAGTCCACCATATTTCATGTTGTTGCAACAACTTGTTGACAAAATGAGGACTGACTGAAAGGTGATGAATTTTAGTTGTGGCCTTGTCGTCACTAAGGACTTTATGTCACAGGTCACAGGTTACGTATTCAGTGCAAGCAAAGAATGGGAACGCCTGTCAGATATCAAGGGTATTCTTTTGTGTACAAAAAGTCACAGCAGCAGGGGTTGTTTCAAAAGTGTCTCAAGGTGTTCCGGACAAAAGGTGCAGAGTGCAGTGCAAAAATCTCATCATCAACGGCGAGATGACGTAACCGTGCTTAACACTTTCAAACATGTACACCGCTGAAAAATGAGAGGTTGGAATATGCAGCCAATTTTCCCATTACTGTCATACACGCATAAACAAAATGAAGTTTCCTATTTCTAAAAACCTACGATAACGCAACGTCTCAAAATGAATAAGTCCTACTACCAACAGGTTCCGGCTCTGGCTCTGGTTCAGCAGCGGGAACGGGCTCCGTGGGGGTCACCTCAGCGCTCTCCTCTGCTGGGGGACCACCTTCTGTTGGGGGGGCATCCTCTGCTGGTGGCGTCTCATCCTCAGCTGGAGCTCCCTCTTCCCCACTGGGAGCTGCCTCTGCAGGGGCAGCTGCTGGTGGTTCACTACTGGCTTCTGGTTCCTGTTCTACCACAGGAGGTGGAGGTGGAGGTGCCTCAGGCTTGCTGGCTTCAACCTCTGCTGGTGCTTCCACTGGAGCAGGTTTCTCTTCTCCCACTGGCTTCTTCTCAGCTGTCTTTGGAAGTTTCGGCTTTGTCATCCTCTCTCAGTGTGCAGCAGTCCTGCCGCTGATTGAAGCTGGTGGTTGTAAAGTGGGTGTCCGCCTCTTCTGCCAGATGCCTTGCTCTAACCTATGCTCTCGTTCGCTCTCGCTCACACATATAGTCTTGACAACAATGCTTCCTCTGGAGCCTCCACAGTTGCGTGAACGCCTCTGTGTTAAGCAGCTGGTCCTAACAGAGCCTAGTGCTTCTAGGCCATTATTTATAGAGAGGGATGCCATGGATAGTTTCCTAATCGGCAGTCTTACAAGCAAGTGGCCATCTGGATACAATGATGTTCCCTCTTAAATCAACAAGTGGAGAACAAGATGCTAGTTAAAGAATCAACGATAGATTAGGAGACAATCCCCTGCCTTATAGGATACTGTCAGCATGGTGAGGTAGGACATCTTACTAGACTGGTCTCAGACCTCTGGATCGCCACACACATCTCTTCATTGTTCAGCAATTCATGTGGAAGGAAGTGAAACAAGGAAGTGTTTTTATGTTTGGTCCTAAAATGAAGAATGTCCAGGTGTTGTATATTTACTGGTGCTGGCTGCATAGCATACTTTCCTTGACACACAAATATTACTCTACACGGGAAATCTACAAAAGAGCATCATAAACAAGAAAGTCAACTCCTTAAAGACGTACAGTAGAGCCTGAGTATGTGATCAATAGCGGCTGTAAACTCCTCATTGAAAAGGTCATAAAGCCAACTTGGCTTTGAATCTTAGGTATTTCTCTATAACATTTAATATTCATGGATAAATAAGCAACAATTAAAGTTTAGAAAACATCTTTAGGTATTATTTAATAAGATTTTAGCACTTAAAACATTTAATCTGCTTCATAAGGACTGTGAGTGTGCTTTGATCAGATTTGACTGATAGTGAAATAAATGTGTAAGCCTCCTAGTTTGACAGTGTCTTCAACAATCCATTGTGAGTTTATTCACAGCTAGGGTCCACATATTTCAATTTCATTAGACAAATCATTTGCAAGTGATCATGTCATGTATAATATTTGTTCAGGGCTGTTTACATGGATGCAATGCTGTGAATGCTATAGAGAGGAAAAGTTCTTTGGACTGCATGTACTGCACTCATAAACTTTTCCAGTACCTAGAATGCCTATCATTCATCAATGCATGCTCAAAAACTGATGGCAGTGGAGCAATCATATGAGGGGATCTCCACTTTATATACATCAAAACCTGTTTACAGGTTTTGTGGAGGAGCCTACTACTGCATATGTGGAAGAAAAGCTGTATAAAGCCTTTTGTGACTCCAGAGGGAGCTGTGTGAAGATAATTTGCCTCAGGTGATGTCACTCGAGTCAGCGTCAGTTGGGGCTGAAGACTGCAAGTTTAAAAATGGAGAAAAAAAAGTCTGGTGATATGGTGTTAGAAAGAAGTGAGTTTACTAGACATTGAGGTTAGCGGCTTGGGGATAAATTAGCTGCTACCAGCATAACACACCTGAATCTCCGACAGAGCTGCCGGCGGCCAAATTGCATTGTGGATATTGTAGGTGCCAGGATTTGACAACAAAGAAGAATGCATGGAATAAAAAACATAATATCTCTGGTTGTGCTGCATCAATTTTTATCCTTTTTTTTTTTTTTTTTACTGTTGATCGAGAGTCTGACAATGTTATGTTGTATATGAGCGCAATAATAAATTGATGCTCTTTGAACCATCAGGACCAAGGCTCTGCTCGGGCACTGCCCATTGTTCTGACAGCCCATTGCTGCAAATACACACTCTCAGAAGCACATGGCTAATTATTATGCAGAATAACATCATCGGACCTTCCCATCTCGTTTGCTTGAATGCCTTCGTTGGTTGGATTGGTTAGGTTTAGGCATGAGGAGGGAGATTAGTTTAGGGTAAGAATATCAGGGTGAGCCAACCAGAGTAGGGCGGGTCATGCCTTCACCATGGTAGGAAAAGAAACAACGGGATTATTGGGGTTTCAGAATAATGGGTCGTGGGAACAATGACATGGCACTTCTCGCTCAAGGACACTTCAACATACGGACAGGAGGAGCCGAGGATCGAATCAACAACCCTGCTCTTCCTGAGTCACAGCGGCCCTGACTTTAGTGTGTTATTTCCTCATCATCTGGTCCATGTGGTGATGTAAAGGACACTCATGACTGACACTACTCAGAAAGGACCGGTGGATCATATGTGAGTCATATGATCATGTGGTCGTATTTGCAACCTACTTTATATTTTTGTTACAGAGACAATCCACAGACTACTTGAATTACAACAAACGTACAGCAAACATGACCCCGTCCTGTCATGACCACAAATCAACCAGGCCTCATGACCAGAGTGAAACCTTAGACTGAACAGGTATGACACAACCCTGGAGTCATCACACGACAACTTTATCACTGTCTGCCATCACTCATCCAGATAAATCATCATCTTCAGGATACTGTAGGGTGGCGAGTACAAAAATGAATCTTCTTTTTCATTTAGTCTTCTGATAAATGCATGATCTCTATTATGGAGCAGTTTCAACTATAAACAGCTCCTTTCACTGAATACACAGTGGAGCAAACGTCTGTAAATTATTCATTATTCATACAGTGTAGGAGCTGGTATAAAACTGTTGGCAAAGACTCACCGACTGGCACGAAGGGCTGCGAGGCCGGACTGTGACGAGACATGCCGATGCCGTTGACAGCATAGACTCGCATCTCGTACTCCATTCCTTCAATCATCCGCTTGGCTTCGTAGGTTGTTTGAGGGTAAGGGTCGAAGTTCAGTCTCATCCACCTAAAGCTCTTCTTCTTCTTTCTCTCCACCACGTAGCCTGAGAATTCAAATGTTGTCGTTATTGACTAGGCTTCTCAGAACAATAAAGGTTGTTCGAAATAATTTGAACAAATGAAGCATTTTTATATGTTTTTTACCAATAACTGGCTGTCCACCATCGAACACAGGGGGATCCCACTGCACCACACAGGAGTCCTCTCCAACGCTGAGGATTCTGGGAGCCTGGGGAGGATCAGGAACATCTGGGGGGAAAACATGGTTTATGTGTTAAGTATATTTACACATACAGGTGATGAACTGATTGTCCAAACAGATTTACGGTGGTTAAATAAACTCCATTTCACATCTAATATTTGTAGCTTGATGACTATGTGTGAGGTAATTGGCGGCGTTAAGGCTTTTTGTCTACACAGTGATGATAATGACTGCTCTCATTAAAATGAAAGCTCGGTCTTACCAACAACTTTCACATTGATATCCGCGGTGTCCTCCCCAGCGGGGTTTCGGACCACAACGGAGTAGATTCCCTCGTCCTGCCTCTCGGTCCCCTCGATGGTGAAGATGCAGTGACCCTTGGTGGTTTCAACATGGACCCTACCGTCTCCATCTGTGACGACCTACAGCACACAATGACAGTTACTTTAAACCGATCGATAGCTCTGTTGCTCATTCTGTAGGTAAAGACGCTGGTAAAGTACATGTAGTATATTAACTTCATGCCACATTTGGAGAGATGATTTTCCATCACAAAGTTCCTTTAAGTATTTGATCAAATCATGCTTTTTCAAAGCCAACAACACATATTGATTTGAACACACAACTCCAGATGTCACCATGCAAATGCAGGACCAGCCTCTGAAATGACAGTTTCATTAACTGCTCGAACGGGCAATTGTGTGTCCGTGTACTGATTTCTTGTAGTTTGGAAAAAATATTGTTATCATGATATATATATATAGATCTGTTTGACAGTAGCTCGTCACTTACTGTAGTCTCGCATGATCAGAGACCTATTATCTACACAGCGCTGTGTGAGCGCAACAGAAAGGTGTAGCACCACACATTATCATTCTGGTATAAGAGGGGAAAAAAAGCTCTGCCTTGTTTGTGTTTCTTTAAATCAATCACAATCGTCTTGAGCGGCACTATAAGCACAGGATGCAGCGAAGGCCCCCTTGCAAAATAGAGCAAATACCATCCCAAAAATATAATGTAACTTAGCACAACTTCAGAATATTTATCATGCTTCTTTATTTGATGATATAATTATGTATTTCATTACGTGATCCCTTTTATAAAGTTGCCATAGTATACTTACTGCTCGGTTTCCTCTGACCTGTGTCTGTCTGTAGGAACATTCAGAACATGCTCTTACCTTACTGACATGGACGGATACTGACCACATGCAGTGTTATTACCATGCTCTTAATGCTATGTAAAACTGAGACATGAAAGCAACACATGCATGATAGCCACTAGAGAAGCATGTATTTGTCTGCATCTGTTTGTCGTTGTTACTGCTGCAGCCTGTTCTTTCTGCGCGGTTGTAAAGCAGTTAATCAATATGACACACAACCTGTTCAGTCAAGTAGCTGCACGATCAATTCTTTCGTGTCTTGAACTCAAGTGGTAACACAGGTGCAAGTTTACATAGGGTGAAACACAAGCACACAAAGACTGACTTCTCCACTGGCTATATTTTTTTTACATCCAGTACACTACAGATGAGCCTGTTTACTTTAGTGTCAAGGACAAAGAGGTGGTAAGCTCATTGTCAAAAGACACACATGGGTAAAAGTTGAAAAACATTGCTGTCGACATACTGACTTGGATTTCAGACTTCTACAAACATGCATGTGTTCATACGGGACATGCACACTTACTTCCCCATCCTTCAGGGTCCAAGAGGATGTCGGCAGTCCGTTCTCTTCTCCGTCGGGTTTTACAGAACTAGCCTACATTTGAGCAGAGCAAAGCGGTGAAAGCCGAAGAGAACAGAGAGGCCACGTGAACCTCTCTTTCTCCTCAACTCAAAGAAACAGCTCGCAGGTTGGCATCATTGAATGAAGCTGTTAGTAGCATTGCACTTATTCAGCTTGGTTAAAACATCTTAGTATCCCAGCCACATTTATTAGCAGGGAGGTATGCCTATGTTATCATTACATCAGCGTGTATATAGAGCCAGTTGTAAATAGAGTGTAATCTCCTCAGCTTGTTTTATATCAGAACTGCACTATGTGTTGTTTAAATATGCCAATATGTTTCTGAATTTTACACTGCAGTATTAGGAAGGCTTTCAAGTATACTCTTGATAGTGAATGAGGCTTTGCGTTCTCAGCAAGCCTCAGATTTCAGGCCGTATACCTACTGTGCTCTGGACAGACACAAGTCTATTTGTCTGTTTTACCTTCTCTGATTTGGTCCAGACTACTGTGGGAGCAGGGTCTCCAGTGATGGGGACATCCAGACGCAGTTTGTTGCCAGCTACCACCACGATGGTTGACTCGGAAGTGCGACCCAGACAGTCCAGATGGATCTTAGGAGGATCTTATAGAGAGAGAGAGAAATGGCTAAAATGAACAGACCCTTGCATTTCATCTGGTTTATTACAATAGTAGAGGAACTAATGCCCCTAAAAGTTGAGATACCCCTATCCGAGGTAGAATAAAGCACAACCATGTTTTTAATTAAATTAAATATGTCCTGTTTTTTAAATGGATGGTTGTATGAATATATTTTACTGCAAAATTAGTTTTTTTGGTTGATGTTTGGATCCTCCCCAAAACCAAAAATCGTGAAAATCTAGGCTTCTCCAAAAGGGACAGCGTCTGCCTCATCACATGCATCTCTTTCTAATCTAATAATGATCAATGTCAAGAAGTTATTGCATACAATAAAGCATATATTTCATCAATGCCTTTGTCCATCTTTGGAATGTATACACTCAAACACATGAATTATGGGCGGAAATTGAATAAAAACCTACCTTGGCGCGGCACATAATCAATCTTCACCTCTAAGAAAACAAGAAACAAAGAGCATGAAAAATCGTTTAAAGTTAAATTTAGCCCATGAAACGATGAGCGATGTTGATTTTTAAAGTGTAAAAGCAAAAGCATCAGTATTACCCAGGAAATTGAGTTTAGCAGAAAGGTTGAAAGCATGGCCGTCTGGCACAAACGTGTAGTCTCCCTCGTCCTCTGGTTTGACCTCATCAATGGTCAGTTTGTGGTTCCTATAAAGGTAAAACAATTTCAGCTCAGCTCATGGTGTCATGGGATATAAGCAGCATATCAATGCAAGTGTAACTCATGTGTCCTTACCTGCCAATATGTGTGATATTTATTCTGGCATCGGCCTTGACTTCTACACCGTTCTTGTACCAGGTCCCCCTCACGTTCTCATCAGACACCTCACACTTAAACACCGCCTGATCCTTCGCCTTCACCGTGAGGTCTGCAATGCTCTGGTAGACCTCCAGGTCTTTCTCTACAGAAAACAACACAAGCTCAGACTTCAGATAACAGAAACTACATCGAGGCCTTCAGACTTCAGAGGAGGTGCTACTGTATGAGATAAGTTGATGATGTGTGATGATGATATGATAAACAAAATTAGATTGCAGCTATTGTTTGTGAGGACAATATGGTAATAATATGCTTGAGCGTGGGTTTTGTGTGTTGTATCTTAGCAACAGGCACAAGGAGAGTAGTTAATTGGATTTAGGGTATGGCAAGTGTGATATGTGATATGAAGACCAGATGCAGGAGCTTCAGGCGATTACTGTATATCACAAGAAACAATGTACATGGGCGTTACTGAAGTTATCCCAAAGAAATTGTTATCAAGGTGAAATAACTCACACCACGCTCCTTATAAAGGTTACAGGAGTTTCACATCAGCTCGCTACCAAGGACGGCAAAAAAGGTGGGAATAGCACTATAGTTTCACATCAGCTCGCTACCAGTGACGGCAAAAAAGGTGGGAATAGCACTATAATGGGAGTTCTGCTGTGGACTGAGGTGTTGGACACACACATATATGTATATCACACATACACATATGTATATATATATATATACAAAAGTGAGAGTATATATATTCAATCTAAATTATAGCTTCTACAAGAAAAAGGTCAAATTATAACCAAAAAAGGAGGTGAAACTAGCTGGGGTTTATATTTTGCCTACGTCCATGTACGGATGAGTTTGAACCGTCCCCATCCATCACTTTTAGATCACCTGTGGATTGAAATTAAGCATATTTATCCACTTTAAACCTTCACATGCAACACATGCCACGTCTTAAATACACTAAAAATCATCACATTATTGAAAAAACGTCAAAGTGTGGCTACTATCTAATAATCAGACTTACAAACTTCTGAGGGCCCCAGTGCAGATCTTTCATCAGCATCACCAGGCTGTTGTGACTTGGCACTAGAGACAAATCTATCATCTAGTAATAAAGCATACTTTAAAACCACAACTTACTCTTTATAGAAAATGAAGACTTGATTTGTTTTACTCTCATGGAAAATCTTCCCAGAGAATATTTCTGCGACTGTTAATGGAGTATCATGAAAGTGTAGCATTACAAGTCTCAACATAGTGTTTGGTATTTTTTTTGTCATAAATAGGGCTGTCAATCAATTAAAATATTTAATCGCGATTAATTGCATGATTGTCCATGATTAATCATGATTAATCGCAAATTAATCGCACATTTTTTATCTGTTCAAAATGTACTTTAAAGGGAGATTTGTCAAATATTTAATACTCTTATCAACATTATCAAATATGCTGCTTTATGCTAATATATGCATATATTTATTATTGGAAATCAATTAACAACACAAAACAATGACGAATGTTGTCCAGAAACCCTCCCAGTTTCTGCATTTAGCATAAAAAATACACTCAAATCATAATATGGCAGACTGAAGCCCAAGACTCGTGGGTACTCATCGAACCCATTTTCATTCACATATCTTGAGGTCAGAGGTCAAGGGACCCTTTTGAAAATGGCCATGACAGTTTTTCCTCGCCAAATTTTAGCCAGGTTTGGAGAGTTATGTAACCTCCTTTGCAACAAGCTAGTATGACATAGTTGATACTAATGGATTCCCTAGTTTTTTTTTAGTATCTTCACTCTTGCTTTAAAACTGAGCTCGCTACAACCTCCGAAAGATTAATTGCGTTATGCCCTGAAATTAGTGGTGTTAAAACAATTTTGCGTTAATTATCCCATTAACCTTGACAGCCCTAGTTATAAACTGGTGTTACTTTGCCTGATTACACATGGTGATACTGTAACATCTATTAAAATGCCATCTAATAAAAAAGTGCAGCCTGTTCTCATTCTCAGGGCGTCAAATACCAACGTTTTGTCACGGCCCTCAGCATGTGAAACTGATGCACAAGGCACCCTTTAGCGTGTTTATGAGAGGCACCGGGCTATCAAGTAACTACAATGTAAACCGCTCCGTAGCAACAGTAAACACTCAGAGAAAGTGGTCGGCACATGTGGTGACGTAGTGTAAAGGGTGAAAAAACACACATAGGAGGGTGGGAGGGGAGGTGGATGGGTCCAACAAGGCTTCTAACTGCTGTTCGTGTCTCGTGCTATAAGTTTCATTTTCACTTTACAAACGTAGTAATTTTAAGCCCAACCATGATGTTT
Source organism: Sebastiscus albofasciatus (assembly GCA_916701655.1). Classification (NCBI taxonomy): domain Eukaryota; kingdom Metazoa; phylum Chordata; class Actinopteri; order Perciformes; family Sebastidae; genus Sebastiscus; species Sebastiscus albofasciatus. Next base: position 38,248 of record CAKAOI010048567.1, read on the forward strand.
TTTCCTAAACCTAAGCTAAGTGTTTTTGTTTGCATTCACAACGTTAATCACGAGTTTACTGCGACTGTAAAGTGACGCAGAGGGGTCTGACAAAGTGTCGGTATGTGACGAGTTGGGATGAGAACGTGTTGAAAAGTGTGACAATAAATCAACACAACAAAACAGCAACACAGAAAACAACGACGAGAGGGAGAAACAGGGTCACTTGTGCCCTTCAGGTGAAATACAGTCTACGTCTTCTAACTTTATCTGGCATGTGGACTACGTAAAATAACCTTGGCAGAAAATTCGGGCAAATGTAAAGCGCCACTCCAGCCCAAAGATAGACAGCATGCCAGGAGTGGCGTGACTACTGGTAAGGTATGAGAATGTACACTTGGAGCGTATGTCACTGACAAAAGTGTCTCATACTGTACTCAGCACACATGATTGACACTCACCCTGCACCATGAGTTCAGCCATCGACTCGCCGCCATTCGTTTTAACCTTGTAGTGGCCGCAGTCTTCTTTCGTGGTGTCATTAATGATCAGGACGTGTTTACAGCCGTCTTTCTTGAAGCGATACTTGAAAGACTCGTCTCTTGTCAATTCCACGCCGTCTTTCTCCCTGCACAGAAATTCCCACAGCAACCAAATATGATTTGGATTAATAGTCCTGATTAAAAGTAACATAATTAAACTTATTTTTAAGAGTCTTTGAGAGCTGTTTAACACTTTTATTTTGGAGCTTTCAACCACATCTCATGTTGTTGTGATCTCCCGCCCATACAATAAATGACCACTTGTTTTTCATGAGACAGAAAGTCCACATTCAGGTCTTGTGATGACGACTAAATTAGCTCCATTTGCTGATGAAGACAGTGAGATTTGGTTGAAAGTTCAGAAAACCAGGAAATGGACCTTTGAGCTGAGCCAACAAAATGTCAAAGAAATTACAAGAAACATAATTTTAATATCCTTGGGGAGTACTTTATAAAGGTTAGTACATCACATGTATCACTGACACTGTCCATACATTTTTGTCAATTTTAGATTGACACTTTTTACCTTTTGCGATGTTAAATTTATGTTTCACTACTAATCATTTGACTTCTGGAGAAAAATAACTACACCAATGAATACAAGGTGTTTTTGCTTGTAAAAAAAAGTAAAAAAAAAAAAAAAGCTGCCAATGGAACAAGTGAAAATCTCTCTTCGTAAGATTTCTTGAAATAAGATGTAATATTTAGGCCTTTTAACATATACAGATATCTTGAAATTAGCTGGGAGAACTCATTTTGCGCTATATTTCACTAGTATTAGGAAGTGTTCTGTGCTCAAAAGTATTATTTTGTCACTTAACAAGATATTCAAGATGCATTGTCTAAAACAAGTCCCTTTATCTCACTGAAATGTTACTTGTTAGGTGATTGTGTCGTATATTAAGTGTTATGAAATGTGTCTAATAATAAGACAAATATACTTGGTAAGATTTCGCATTTTTTGCAGTTTTACCTCTGCATTTAACTCATCCTAAGCGTTTAGGAGCAGTGGGTTGCTGTAAAGCAACTTGAACTTCGGTTTCAGCGTCTCGCTCAAGGACACTTTGACATGCTTACAGGAGGAGCCGGAGATCGGACAGCCAAACTTGTGATTAAAGGACGACCCGCTCTAACCTCTGAGCCACAGCCGCCCCCCACTCTTTAGCCTCTGTTGTTATTATTATACTTATTTTGAACTTTTTGGGACTCACATAAAGCCCATAAGCATTTGCAGTAACTTTCTCAGTCAGATAAAGGTCACATGGGAGACAAGGTACTAAAATGCTGATGTGACCTTTTCATTGAGGTGATAATTTACAGCTTGCGGTCTGTCACAGAGACAGTCTGTCTGTGGACATGACAAACTCAAATGCCATCTGCTGGGTGTCTAAGAGATGAACCCTGTGTCAGACTGACTGAAATGTTGCATTGAATCCAAAGAAAGGTTTAATTCACCTGCCAACATCTGTTTATCAATCCAACCATAGCTCACTGGTTTTATATCTTAGTGTTTTTTAGTGTGTCAGCAACAACACAACAGCATGGAAAAGTAACTTCTTAAAGAGAGTTGATTTTTGAGCGTAAAAAAGAATATCTAACCATTTAACGTTGGCTCCTTCCTCTGAAACTTCACACTCTAACTCCACCCGCTCGCCCTTCATGACCATCTGATCCTCCAGATTCTTCACAATCATGACAGGAGGCTCTGCAGAAAACAGAGAAGAATGAGAGGTTGAACTGCGGCTCTTAATCTTGCAAATTTATGTTGTGAATTTCCTCGAAAACCTTAGATACCTTTAACAAAGAGCTCAGTGGTGCATTTCTCCTCTCCCACCATGCAGCAATATGCTGCATCATCTGACAGGGAGCAATGGCTGATGGTGAGGTAGCGCATGTTGCCGACGCTCTCATAGATGTACCTTTACAAAGAAGATTGTTACACATCGTTAATACGTTTTTAAGGATATAACTTGAGAACATGAAGTTGATGAAATGGCAAACATGTTGGGGAAAGAGGTGATGTACAGTTTTTTATTTGTTCTTGGGCACTTACTTGCTAGTGATGTGATGAAAGATGGAGTTCATACATATATTGATGAAAGCAGAGGCAGAGGGAAAAAAAAGAGAGAAAAGGTTCACTAACATAATCAAGGATTGCTACTGTATTTGTTGAATGATGTTTATGGAGTTGAGATAAATAGTTTCCATCTCCTCTCTAAATTCGAACCTTCCAGATGGTTTAATTTCTTGTCCGTTCTTCAGCCATTTCACCTCAACATCTGGATTGGCGACCTCAATGGCCAGTTTTATTTTATGTCCCTTTTGCACTTGGTATGCAGGATCCAACTTTTTGATGAAAGCTAAGTTTCAGAGAAGGTAGACACACAGTAATCAAGTTACAATTAGGTTTAATTCTTTATTTTGTCAGAATTACTATGAACTCTGCACAAACCTGCACTTTTCTTCTCTTCAGCCTTCATCTTCTTCAGCCTCTTGAGCATGCCTCTCAGGTCGGTGATGCCGTGCTGAAACGCAATCTTCTCATACTCTGAAGAAGGAGCGTGGTTGAGGATATCCCACACGTCTTTGTCTGGCTCTGCGTTCACTTGCACGGCTCTAAAGCACGTAAACCAACCAGAGAGGGGGATGTTAACATCAGTCATGTAGCACAGAGTCTGAAATTTACATTATGAATATAGACTGAAGGAAGTAGCCCATAACAGAGGTACAGTAATACTAACATGATAGTAATACCTCAGTAACCAATTACTACTCATGAATACTTACTTTATTTACTTACTCACTATTAACTATACAAGTAACGGATGATTAGTCAACTTCCTACATTGTTTACTAATTTATGGCATATAAAATGGTGTAATAAAGATGTTAACAAGTGTTTTCTATACAAAATGATAATTTCTTGAAAAAAAGTGTTACACAGAAAATAACAAATATCCAATAAATTATACAGTATGCTTGGATTAGGATTAAGATTTATGTATTTTTAAAGACCCTTGTTAATTAATTTAAGTAAACATTATATTTATGATTTCTGTATGGCCCAGCTGTAAGCAGCCTACCTTCCTCCCTCACTGGAGTTGAACTACTAATAATTGTGATATATTTACTAAAACGATTAACGCCTAAATTTGACTAGCGAGTATAATCCCTATTTAGTCTAAAATAGAAATAGATACAGAAAAACATGAAATAAAAACTAATGAAAGCTAGTGATGGCTGCACTGTCCTCCCCTTCCTCCTCCTCATCTCTCCCTCTCACTAGTCTGTGTGTCTTTACCTCACCTGTCCACTAGGTGCCCTCAGCAACGAGCAGCCATGTGCCTGCAGCTTCTCTCCTCCCTAGTGTTCAAGTCTGTTTCTTTGTGTTCATGTTTTGTTGTTGCTTATTTGTTGCTGATATTTTGCTCGCTGGAGGTTACTGGCTCTTATCCTGACTTACCAAGTGAGTTTTACAATTATTATGAGCTCCTTGTTGCACATAGATAACAAAAAAATACAATACAATACAATAGTTAAAGCTGAAGTAGGCGAGATTGGAGCAAATATAATTTTAAAAAGTTATTTTTATAAAATGGTTGCTATATCGTGACAGTTCACTTGAAACAGGTAACCTGAAAAAAAATCATATGCCTCTGTGTCCTCCGGTGCTCCTAACGGCATCCGCAAGATTTCACAGACCGGAGGAAAACAAGCAGTAAGAGCTGATCTGAGGTCTGCTGTCCAACTGCTGTCTATGAGAGCCGGCTGTCAATCACTCGCGAACTCCAACAAAACGGTCAAACTAGGCCATGCTGATCAAATATGAATCAATATTATGTTACGTTAATGCCTATTTCTCTTCTCAAATGTTTTCACATGATTTTTCAAAGCCTGAAAACAGAGCCATGAGGAGGTGCAGAAGTCTAGTTTTCTCTCAGAGCACTTGAATTACAATATACTGAAAGGTTATTATGGGATTTTTGCCCAATGATGCCAAAATATACTGCCTACTGCTGCTTTAACTAATACTATTTGGGGTACAACATACTTTTAACAATTCTGAAATAATACAGTACAATGTTAATTGTTTTCTAATGTAGTAAATAAATGTTAAATAACTGAATCCTGACAGATGAATGCATGCACAACAAAGTGTTCCTGCGACACTCAGACAGCATGTCAGCAGTTTCTTACCGATTTGTGGGTTTTAAGAAACTGCTGCTCATTCAAAGGAAGAACCCAAGAGGCAAATATGGCAAAACAAACCAGACACGTTAAGCAGTTCAACAGCAACAGCATCAGCATCAGCATATTAGAAATATGCCTTTAAAACGAATTACATATTATAATGGTTAAACTGCAGGCAAGCAAACATGCACAAATTAGGACTAAATAACGTCATTCTTTGTTTGGAGTTTGACATGGTGTCCAATTTTCTTGTGCAGAGGAGACAATAAGTATCTTGTGATGGTGTGTGATGTACCGAAGTGATTTTTGATGTGTTGGGAAGGTGACTTGTGTATCTAAGAGTGCAAAGTGTCAGGGAAAACCATCAACAAAGGGGAGAGAAAAACATTTAAAACTCTGATTGGTACTAAAGAAGTGTTGCTTTGTGATTTATTGTAGTATGAGTGAGAAGGCAAAGAAGAAGATGCAAGATTAGTGACCACAGGATTAATCTAGATTGGGATAAGATAAGATAGGATGACTAGATTTTCAGGACTATGAATATGATGGGAAATCAAGACTTAATTGCTGCAGGTATACATATTTCAATATGGATGTACATTGTATTTTAACTGGCAGAGGAATTCAATTATTTGAAGAAGCTTTTGTAAACTCAAAATGATGCCAAATCTCATTTTCAAATTCAAATGCTGGGACAATGGACACATCATGTCACCCTAACTTATCATTGTGCTCAGGCGTATTTGCCTGAAGGTAAATGTTACTAGGTGATCATTCCAACTTTTAGTTTTCAAATGCAGAAGTAGCTTACTCTCTGAAGACGCAGGACAATCCAGAAAGAATGAGAGAGAGACAGAAATAGATTATAAAACGAAAATAATGTTACCTTATCCTGAAAGTCTATAAATTAATGTCACTGTTTTGTAATTGCTCACCTCTTTTTTAATAAGGTACTGAAGTCCAGCTCTCCCGAGTCTTCATTTCCATCTGCACTACTGCAGAAACATCAGCCACCAGCAGCAAAACATCAACATCAACAGCACAATATGCCTCTCGATTGCTCAAAAGAAAAGATAAATGTTAATACTTCACAGACATGGTTTGTTTTAAAGAAAACAAATCCCCATGTCTTGGCTTTTATACATTATGAATCATTTCCTGTTTACTCATGCCATCCAATATGCAAGTGTAAAGAGATACTGAATGGTTCTGTACAATGCAAATATTCAAATACTAAAATCAGGCGAAGATTAAAAAATAAATTGGATTGGACAGATTCATTCTGGAGACGGAAAAGAAAGGAATGCATTGATTGAAAAAGAAGTGCATGTACAGGCAGATGATTTGCTGGAGAGACAGGTGTTGCCATGTTTAAACAATATTTGGCACTTTGGGAAATACACATATTTATCTATACCACTCTAATGTTTGTGTGTTAACTGTGGAACCTGAGCTGAGAGTCCATCAGCTTAGCAAAGAGACTGGAGGCAGGTGAAACAGCTAGCTTGGCTGGCTCTCTCCAAGATAAACAATCTGCCTACCAGGACCTCTAATGAACACCATAAACAGACTTTATTTTAAACCATATCTACATAAAGCAGTAGGCTAACCTCCATTCTGTAAGACAATCATACCCCCAGTGATCACATTATAACATGAAACGTTTCCCGTTACTACAAGATAAATAGTATATTGTTATAACAAGAAAAGTTTCTTGTTATAACGTGATAAGTTTGTTCGTCGTAATAACGTGAAAACATCTTGTAGTAACAATAAACTTTTCACATTATAACGTGATAGCCTACCGATCCGTTTTTCTTTTTCTGGCGTGGCAGCAATACTCCTCCATAGTTAATGTCCGTTTGTAGGTTATATCGCTAACTAATGAGCTGGTAAGCTGTAGCACATTAAACAGCACAACGTATCCTCATACAACAGTATGTATATCTTACGAAAAGTTATTTTGTTATTTTTCATATTCATTCCAACAAATGTCCAGCAACACGTGCAATCAGTGCGCCTGCGCAAGGCCCTGCAGTGTTTAGGCAACAAAACTTGATTAATGTTTAAGAAAAGATCATGATTTAAGTTAAAATAACTATGAAGTGCCGTGACTTAAGTTTGTAAGTTACATGACAAATAAGTCAACGCTGACTTCTGGTTTCACACGAAACACGAACAGCGGTCTTCTGTGTGAAAGTCTGATTTTTAGAACCACCCATCCACCCCGAACTCCTCTCTATGCAGACTTTATCACTCTTTATACTACGTCACCTGTCCTCACTCACGATTACTTGGATTACATATGAATAGACTATGGGTTATATACGAATTATAGTGCATTACTTATCGTAGGTATGCTGTAGCTACAAACAGCGTTTGAGAACAGCCTGAACAGCGTCGGTCCGATGTCACCAGCCAGTGACGGGAAAAGGAGCATTTTAGATATAAGACCTTTTTTTCCTTTTAATTATAATAAAAATAGCTTATTTTATTGGCATTTTCATCCTTATTGGAGAGTTTACAATGAAGAGGCAGGCGGTGAACAAGGGGAAAGAGAGAAAAAGGGGTATGACATCCAACAAATGCATTGGTTATGTGCTGTGCGCCTTTACAACCATCACGCTACCGGGGCACCTGATGACTAGCCAGGCTAGTTGTTTAACCCTGCTTCCAGTCTTGCTACGCTAAGTTAATCGCCTTCTTGCTCTAGTTTTAAACTTAACACACACGAGTGGTCTCAATCCTCCAATCCAATTCATATTTCCCAAAATGTCCAATTATTCCCTTAAGCCATGTGCAGCAGCAGTCATCCAAGCAAGAACAATACAAAACACTCAAGGTTAAAGAAAACAACGGTCTGTTCAACTCTATCAGTGGGATGAAAGATAAAGACAAGGGCATAGATTCGACAGTGTGCTCCTGCCTCTGATCCGACAGCAGGATTAGAAGCTGAGTCTCTGGTTTATGTGGTGAAGTTACAACACACCATAGCTGCACTTCCTCTATGTGGAAACCCTGTGGAAGAGCTCATTTACTGAAAAGCCTGTGTGTCTTAGCACATCCTGCCCGTTCAGTACGATCAAACCACCGTCAAAGCTCACTCTGCCGGGTAGCTGTTTGTGCAGCTGGCTCTGCTGTTTTGATCGAGACCCAGGAGGAGATCAGAGAGAGCTGATGGCTGCAACCAGCGCATGTTACTCAATAGTTTAATAACCAAATCTCAACGCATCAAGATCTGCCGGAGTCAAAGGTTAACACAATGACAGCTACTATAGTTAGCCTATACGTCCAGGATTTTCAATTTGAGTCCTCTAAGCTCTCTCATGGTCTCCGCTCTGTCGTCGTTCTCTCAAAATTCAGCCGATTGGAGGCTGCACCATCCACAACACTGGTTCTGTTTGACTTGATTCAGAGAAGAAACAGGCCGCAGGAGACAGACTGATCCTGGTCCTGGTTTCTCTGTCTTTTAACAATCAGAATCCTCAGTTTGAATACGAGCCCCCATTGTTGCAACAAACCCCCTTTACTACCTTGATTGTGCTCCACTTCTCTTCTTACCGGCTTCGTTCCTAATAGGTTAGCATTTCCACAGTTATTTCTTACACAAAACATGGTGATAAGATCTAACCTGGTGTTAATTGAGTCTGACAAACTAATGGTTACAGTTTTGCTCCTGATCAACTTTGTTATATGCACAAACATATGCAAGAAATGTATATGTCCTTTTGGCACTTAAATGGCTATTGAAGTTTCCAAAACTCCAGCTCATTACTTATTACAAAACCTTTTCAGCCCTTTAACCTCTGATTGATCTTGGATTCTTTTTAAAATCCCTCTTCTTCCCGTCACTGTGCTGTTTATACAGAATACTATATATTAATAAACATTGTAAACTTAACTGGATGGTGCATAAAATATGATTTAAATACACCTGGACCAAACCTATTCACAGAGTGCAGCAGTGAATAGCAGAAAATGGATATTTTTTTAAAGAAAAACTTAATTTTAAATCAATTTAAGATTGGCAGATATTAAAAAACAACTGATACAGCACTGCAGTAGAATAAAGTATCATTTTCATATTTTCATATACTCTTCATATACATTCATAGTTCCTAATCAGTCATTAGCATACTTGATGCATAATTGTATCAATGTAGTTAAGTTTTTGTTTTCATAATGTTACTAAAAGCTTCGTGGTGTTTTTTTTTTATCATAACAAAACAGTTTGGATCGTAAAACTTTAAATATTAGTAAGTATGAACTATTTTCAGTTTTTAAACATAGTTTTAAAATCAATTAAAAGCCAAATAGAAGCCAAAACACTATTTAAGGCATATCATTAAACTGATAGCATGAATCAACACTCGTAATATAAAATTATTATTAGTTAAAAGTGAATTTTGTTTGTAACTGATCAAGTATTTCACGTATAATGGTTTGCTTAAGACCTGTAAGGAAAAGAAAGACAGGTTGACTTTTATTGCTGTGTGACACTATTCGTGAAATGTGTCTGGGACCAGCAACCAAACCCTTCATGTGAAACTAATATAGAAAAAAGGACACTAATCCATCAACAATTTTAATGTGACCAAATGTATTTTATGTTTTAGTGACAAAGACTTACGTGCGCCTAAAAGCTGATCTGATGTCAAAACCTTCAGCAGCACAAGCCTCTGTAATACCAGAGAATCGTGTTAATGACTGAAACGATGATATTAGAAACAACATTAATGAGTGCCACAAACTAACAGACTCACCATGGACAGCCAAGTCAAAATTACAGCTGTCAAACTTGTCCCTGGATGCAACCTCACATCTGTAAGCTCCAGCAAAGTTTGCCTTGGCTGCGATGATTTGCATCTCAAACGTGTAGACCTGCAACCACATGCATGAGGAGAGATGTGAGAGGGATAACACAACACAGTGAGGCTAACATCTTCGATTCAAAAACCTTGTTGTTCATATGCTTCATATGTATAACGTTAATAGTCAGTTTCAGATTGGGGATCTTCATGGAGTGTGCCACTGACTTTCCCTGCTTACTTTCCTTGTGAAGGTTTGTTTCTCTGTCTTGTTCTGGTATTTCTGAGATGAAATTTGTAGGGGTAACGTGTCTTCCTGTCTCCCCTTAACATTACCTCTAAGGTAGTGTGCCTGCGGTTCATCTTGTTATCAGGATGAGTGACTGAGGCAAGCTCTTGCAAAACTGAGGGTGAGAAGGGCAAGACTTGCAAAACCCCTTTGTTGCCTCAAAGTAAAATGTTACATATTGCAGTTTTGAACTAATTCTAAAGAAAAAATACATATCATGAAGAGTTACTTAAGGGCTCTTTAAACAACACAATATGATCACACTTATGTGTCTCAAGACATCAATATATGATGTTCCTGTTTTAGAGCCTGCAGCATTAGTCTACACTACAGTACCTTACTGCTGCGGTCATACGTCTCCTTTAGCTGCAGGTGTTTTCCAGACTTGCTGGCGAGGTCCATCCACTTCCCTTTGAACCATTTGATGGTGGGTTTCTTCAGCAACGACTCAGCATTCACTTTAGCCACAAACGTGATGTTTTCACCTGCACAGAAGATGAATTTGTCATGTGGTTTTACACTTTATCCTTCAGATTCTGATATCCAATGCAGCATGCATGTCGTGTTATACATCTCTATGCATACAAACATCCAAATATTGTATCACTTGGATCTAGGACATACGTATTGGGTTTTGCAAATAAAAAAAAAAACATTCATTTATCAACAAATTTGGGACAAATGGTAGTTTTCAAATTAAAAGCACCAATTACATGTACAGCACCTTAATATTATTATTTCCAACAATTTCCCTCCTTCTCACATTTCCCAATACCTTGCCTAGCTCAGTGTTTGAACTAAAAAGATATTATAATGAAAACGTAAATACTCATGTTTACCTTGTTAAGACTTGAACAGTTTATTGCACAAAATGTGACACCAACCACTAATCATGCAACTTCTGCAAGGGATAATTGACACATATTTTAGATTATATTCCTGTATTTGAAGCCACCCACCTACAGTGACCTCCCCACTCTTGGGTATCTCTGTGAAGAGTCCAGTCAGGGCCTGTCTGGTGTCCGGAGGCTGTCCATCTGAAAAAAACAACAGGTTCAGAGCAGAATACCACAACATGAAGACGAAGGATCAAAATAAAACAATGTTTGATTCAAATGCACGTTAGAAATCAGAGCAGGGAATGAAAACAATCTTCATTCAGTAGATTGAAGCAGAATATTTCAAGTTACTGTATTTTGAATGATTTGTTTATTTTTGTTATTGGGGATGAATATAAACACAGAAACCTTCCATTTTAAGTTGTATTATTTTCAATATTATTCAAGGTAACAAACTGGGTGTATGACACTTGAATAAAAGTATTCAAACTCATTTAAAGGTATATTATGTAACAGTTGTCGGCTACTGTTTGTAAACACACGGCACTCCAAGCCCAACGCCTTGTGTGTAAATATGCCCTCTAATGTATGGTGTAATGGTGGTATATCAAACAGGCTGTACTGATTTTGTCACGTTTGACATTTTCAGGAAAAAAATGTTAGAATAATTGGAGATTTTGGGAAATATGAAGAAGGAGATACTCACCCTCAGCTGGAGGAGCATCCTGTGCTGGGGCAGCGGTCTGGTCCTCTGTGGGTGCTGCTGCAGGCGGAGCCTGTTCTGGTTCAACACCGGACTCCCCGGGTGCATTAGCAGGAGCTTCAACTGGAGCCTCAACTGGAGCCTCAACTGGAGCCTCAACTGGAGCCTCAACTGGAGCTTCTGTTTTACCACAGATATAACAAGTCACATGTCAGAGGTACAATGAAAAATATTGGATGTGTACACTGTACCCATATTAACAAGTAATCAGCTTCAAAACGGCAAGTGACCAATCTGCCAGACTTCATTTATATTTGTCTAAAAATGTGTGCAATTTTTTTCACCAGCGTTGGTTTGTTTGTTTGTTTGTCTGTCTGTCTGTCTGTTTGTCCTTCTGTTTGCAGGATTACTCCAAAGGTTTGAGATAGATTTGAATTACATTTTTTGGAGGGGTGGGGTGTGGCACAATGAATAATCCATTAGATTTTGGTGCCGATCCGGATCATGATCCAAATTCAGGCACTTTTCTAAGAATTCCGATCAGCCTGAGCATTAAGACCACAGGATCTAACACATGCGCAGTGTAACTGATGACGCGTTGATGACGCATGACCACGCCTTCTTCCTCCTTCTTCGAGCAGAGAGATACGTGTGTGGATGTGTGGCGAGAGTCCGAGGTGCGGGAGCTGCTGGCCATCCGCGGTGAGAAAGAAAAAAGCGGTAGATGACGGGATGTGACACAACGTAGTGTAACGTTATACAGACATAACAAGGCTGCTGAATGAGAGAGGCATCGGCCGATACGTTACACGGAAACACACCGTGTTAATGACAAGCCGACCACCTCACGGTACCGCCAGCTGTGAGCTGTGATCTGATTTTAAAGTCACGCACCTTGGCGGAGGTTTGCGCTCTCCGGGTGCCATTCTAGTTATGGAATATATTTCGTTGAAACTTTGAGGGAGGACTTAACACACAATCAGTCAAATTTATGCATTTATACAATGTAATCTATTTGATATTCTTTTAAGCACTGCTTTGTCAGAGTGAAAATATTCTCTGGTTAACATTTATCGCCTAAATATTTCTTATGTCTCTTATCATGTTTGAATGGCTGAACGATTTTCCATGTGTTATCAGCTGCCTCTCATGCCTATCCTGAGCACCAGTCAAGTGGTGGTTACTCATGAGGAAATAATGTGCTGGTGTGAGGGTCAAGGTCTCCGTGCAGACAGAGGGAGGGTGGCTATGATATGAGCCACAGACAGCTGTGGGACGTCTCTTGTAGCCCACTGGGCCCATTAGTCTGCTGCCTTTCTTCAGGATTTGTTTCCACCTTATCAAATCCAAACAAACGACCTCAGCGGGTCACACTGACAGACTAATGGCACCAACGTTGCTCTGTGACACACTTAGCACACAGTCAGTGCAGCATACGGAAAAATGGTCTAAAGATGTGATAAAGTGCTGGACAAAATGATTAAGTCAGTGATTGCAAATGTCACATTTTAGTAAAATTGCATGCCTGTATAGTAGGCTAAATATGAAGCTACAACCAGGAGACAATTAGCTTAGCTTAGCATAAAGACTGGAAGCAGAGGGATAACAGCTAGCCTGGCTCAGACCAAAGGTAACGACATCCACCTACCAGCACCTCTAAAGTGCATGAATCATGTTATATCTTGTTTTTTTTAGTATAAAACGTCAAGCCAAACAAGTTTTCTTTGCTGACAGTTTTGCTTCTGCATTGTGCAGCCCAACTCACATGCCTGTTTATTGGTGCCTTCAAATGAAACTCGTGACCTTGTGTTTACAATATGGGAAGTCGTGTACACAATATGCTTGTCGATCAAGTCTTTAAGTCGTGAGAACACCGTTGCTAAGCAACTGCAATATTGACGTTACTGTCAGCGTCTAGAAGCCACAGAGGCTAACAATTTAGCAAGCAGGTAACATAATGCAGTAAATGCAAAGACATAATGACGTTGGGAATATCAACATTTTCCTCAGAGTTATTATAAAATTTCAAAGGAAAACAATATACGACTAAATTGACAATATATTAACTCATTATGCAACAAAAAATGTACTTCCATGGCCTCCGCCATTTCTGACAACATCAACAAACACGTCACAACTCGTGAACTCGGAGCTTTCAGAAACTTTCCACTTATGAGGTTGTGAATGCCACAAGAGGGGGCCGTTCATATGGACTCCTCTCATGAATATGGTCAACATGACCCCATTTGAAGACACCAAATGTTTGTCCTGCTGGCCCATATACTTTACATTGGTATGAACTCATGCACATAAAAAAATGCATTGTAAACATTCATAACACAAAGAGAAAAAAATGACGTGGTTTGCAGTAGGGGGTGTCTTATCAACAGTTTTACATAATGGTGAAAATGCTTTTGGGGATTTTGCAGTACCGTGAGTGGCCTCTAGGGTAAATTGGCACCATGGCTGAGTGGCACGCCGTAATCCAGCTCACTTAATGCATGTTTCGGACTATGACAGTGACTTTGGTGGAGTCTCTGCTGGTTGCCTGGCAACTCCAAAGTGACGACAAGCCGTTTTACACTTCGAGATACAACATATTAATTAGTGAGCTTTAGAGGTGCTGGTAGGTGGATTTTGTCACCTTAGGACAGAGCCAGGCTAGCTGTTTCCCCTTGCTTTCTCTCTTTATGCTAAGCTAAGCTAACTGTCTGCTGGCTTCACCCTTACACTAAACAAACAGATATATCAGTGGTGTCAATCTTCTCATCTAACTCTGCAAGAAAGCTAATAAGAGTATTTCCCAAAATGTCAAACTATTCCTTTAAGAGCAAACACTTGGTAAGGATAGACCACACAAAGCTGTTTCAGAGACTTGTCATTGAGCAGCTGTCAGTGTGCAGAACGTGAGTTCATGTGCAGAAACATTAAGTGCATGCAGTGCATCAAGTATTTACTGCCTCAGTGGTTTTCTGCATTGAGTGCTACATTTTGCTTTGAGCTCTGTGAGGCCGTAGCCTGCAGGTGAGCACGCAGAGACCTCAAACGCACAGCTGCAGGATCAAAGTCTCCTACCTGGCTTTGGTAAAACTTTCAGGTCAAACTTGACCTTTGACCCCCCAGCAATCACTCCATAGACGTTGGAATCTTCCTTGGTAACGGCTTTTATAGCGAGGGAGTGCTTCTTTCCGTCGGCGGTGATCACGTATTTGTCGCCACTGGCAATGTCCTTTGCGTTGCACTGCCATTTTACTTTAGCATCAGGCTTCTCAGTCTCTGCTTCAAAGACCACAGAGGACCCCTCCTTTGCCACTTGACTCTTTGGCTTCTTGGCAAATGCTGAAACTGAAGAGAGAGGGTGGGTTCAAAATAAAAAAGTAAATCTTTTGAAGTGTCAGTGAGACTTAGTTTTAACTTGTCTGCTGTAAGGGTGTAATCAAATCAAATCAAAAACACCCAAAATACTGTCTATGATGTTTTTTTTGTTAATGGAAGCTAATTTTGGATGTTTCCATCCCTTCAAAAACAAATGTCATGCCTGAAGAAAAAGCAACACATATACTGTAACAAACTGCAGATAAACAGAGAGAGAAAAGGAGAGAGAGAGAGAGATGGAGGGTAGAGGGGGGGATGGGTTATTCATATTTTAGCAAAAAAAAGAAGAAAGCTTATGAGCTGAAAAAGTACCGTCTTGTACAGTCTGCAGCACACTGGGTGGGGCTAGCTGAAAACCAATGAATTTGCCTTTTCCCAGTCCACTGCATGTCTCAAAGCACCAACATCTGGCTTTATAATAAGTCTTATTTGTGCAGTCTTGGTATTCTCTTACATAGTTTCTGTACTTACAAGAGAATACTGAATTCTGAAGCATGCAGTTTGGGCTTCATTTGGGAAGACATGAATGTCTTGTTAATATTACTTGAGCGAGGGATAGCAAATAGTTCAAAAGAACAGAAGTTAAAAGGACTGAAAACCTACAAGGTCATTCAACAGAAAACAACAGAACACAAACTTATCAACGCTCAATCTATTATTTTCCTGCTGCTGCTGTGACTTCAGTTTCCCTGTGTGGAATCAACAAAGTTTATTTTGTTTTCTCTAATTAGAAAAAATAACTTAAGAAATGTAATTTCTCTATTTTAGAGATTTTGTCTGGAAATAATTAACTTGTAAATTCAAATGATAAACTAGTTCTATACCAGTGTAGCATATGTTTTATATATACTGGTAAATGGCAAAAATTAGCTTTTAATTGTGACAAAATGAAAAAAATATTGACTTAAAGAACACTGTGGTTAGGATGGCACACATTCCATCAAGTGAATTAAAATCCATTTACTTTCATTTTTTTGTTTTGATTGTGGCATTGAGTGGAACTAAACTGAACAAAAGTCTGATGAAAATGAACCCAACAGAGATACATCTGGAACATCCATAACAAACTGAATATCCGCACACAATTACAAAACTGTCTACACATATCAGTAACAGTAACATGCATGAAAAATCAATACATGCTGTTTACTGTCAGTCTATTAATAGTGAGTTTTACACTCATTGTGTAAAACACCAGCTGTTGCGTTTCCTGCTGTGCTGCGAGACCTTTTTCTCTTATGAAAAGTTATAAAACATGCACAGCAGTGTCATTCTCCAACACTTGTCATCTTTAAAAAGGACCTAAAAATAGTGATTGTAACTGACAGCCCTGAGAGCAGACGCGTGTCTAACAGTAACACCATGTGTTTGGAATCATGAAACGTATGCTGGTGTAATTCAGATGCATATTGTTTCCAGGTCCTGAACAGCTAAACGTCCGGAACAAAAAACACTCCATGTGTTGCAAGATGACCTTATGAGTTTATATATAGGATGCATATGTACTGGACTAATAAACGAGGCTGGCAGGCTTCAGCTGCAACAGGGGCGCAGGTATCATAGTCGAGGGATTAACTGAACTCTATTTTTGAGACTCTGGAGGCGCAGAATGAATGATGTGCCCTCAGTCTGTCTGCAGCCGGCCATCTCTACTGTTACGACACCTCTTGTCATGCTGTCAATCAGCCATGCTGCCTGTTTTACCTTTCACACCATTATCACATTTAAAGGAAAAGGACTCTCCTAATTTCAGTGAAAATAAAATTAAGTAGTAAATTACAGTTCACTCCAAGGAAATATCTAGCTAGTATACTTTCAACAACTTTGTTTAGAAACAAAAAGAAATGTGTTGGTTTATTGTAGTAGTATATAGTTTATGTATCTAGGAAATGAACATGTTGGACAGAACAGATGTCTATTTGGAGTCTGTTGATTTGTGTCTCTTTGATTGTCTAAATACAAGATACTGTTGAGATGACATGTTGTAAAGGGCTGGCAATCAGAAAGCAACTTAATTCTTTATTAATTTATAATGAAAAGTTACCTTTTTACAACTTTTAATGTTGATACCTAACAAGGTTAACACTGATGTTATTAATTTAGGGATGACTTATTTGTGCACACTTTATGATCTTGCCTTGTATTTTTCCATTGCAACCAACTTGTTGTTTTGTTGCTTTGTTGATGATATTTTACTCGCTGTTCACTTTAACTTGTACAGCACTTTGGTCAGCTCCAGTTGTTTTTAAACGTGCTGTATAAATAAACTTGACCTGACTTATGAAATGGTTGACACTAACACCCGCCAAAGTAAACCAAAGTCTGACCTTTTTATGACTTACTGTAGTTTTCAACAGTTTCTTATATGTAATGTTTTTTTTTTCAATTTATTTAATTATATTATTTATTCATGTTTATTTTTTTCTTAATTTTTTTTCTATAAATATAATAATTATTAGTTAATCATTTTGTTAAAGGTACCCTGCAGTATTTTTTACCATTAGTGGTGCTACGGGTCACTATTTACATGAGTGGGTCCCCATTTTGTTTATATAATGCGTGAATGAAAGCCCCTTTAATTAAAATTTGTTTCAAACCTGCAGTAACTGATTTTTTGGCTACTTGGGGGCAGCAGAAACAAGTTGTGAACACAACATTGACATATCATCGCCTTATAAATTGATATGGTGAACAAACAAGTTGAGTATTTTCACATCCAGCAGTTACAGCGCAACACTATCATTTATTTTGAGTCGTGTTTGTGGCCAACTGATGAATGTAAGTCCAATTGTAACTCTCTTTGAGCTCTTTCTTTGGTCTCTTGAGGGAAATATCTGGCTCTTTAGCTGCTTAATGCTCCACTATGTTCACCAGCTAGTCGCTAAATATGCCTGTCTGCTGTTTGGTGCTGAGCAGGTCATGTACAGTGGATTTGTAGCGCTTTTTCACTGAAAACAGCTTCCTGCTGCAGCTGAGAACGACACTATGAGAGCCGTTAGAATGAATCCGCGGGTCTGAGAGCTAAACAACGAGGTTGAACTCACTGAGCCGAGGGGAGCTGCAGATTCAGGTGGTAATTCTCTGTGGGTTCATTACATTGTCATATGATACACTGTTATTTTAAAAATATTAATTAAAGATCCTTTATCCTTTAAGATAAATATTTTTTACTTTAAAGTTTATTGCAATACTTCAAAACACTGAAAAGCATCATGTTTATTTCAGTGTTGACAATTAATTAATAAATAATGTAACAGGCGCAAGACAATCATAACTGTTATTGTCCTGAACAAATCCACCGCACTAAAAGTCTTAGCACACACAAGCTGGCCATTTGGGCTGCAATGTGTCATCTGATATGTGAGATGTCTTGCCTTTCACTCCACAAACAACCAACCATTCCCACCTACTGTAAGAGAGGAAGAAAAAAAAAAAACTGTGGAAACTCATTTGTCAAGTTGGAATCCTGTCTGGCATTTTTGGATCAGTGGTGCAGTTTGTGAATGCAGTGATGCCGGACATGTGGCAGTGTCCATTTCACATCACACAATGTTTCCACCTGCATCATGTGACGTGTAACTGGGTTCCTGACACGGCCAAAAGGGGCTTAGAGAAACTATCACACCACGGGAAATCATTTTGACCTAAGGATGGATAATTGCATGTGATTTTAGCTACTAGCTGTGAGCAGCTTTTACCAAGCTACTTTATTAAGCCCTTGGATTTGAATTTGAATTGTTGGAAGCATAAACAGTTACTTTACCTGATCTACGGCATTTTTATGACATTCACTATTATCTGCAGGACATTTTACCCACCACATAATTTCAGTTTTGTTGCAATGCATGTTATAGTAGTTTACTACACGGCTTAGTTGAATACTCGATTCTGATTGGTCAATCACGGTGTTCTATGGTTATTTCTTTATAGCAGATCGTTGCTATGTATAACAGACTGTGGCTATGGACACAGTTCTGATGTCAGACCGTTTTTGTGACAAACTAGTGATTTCTTAAAGCTGATGTGGGTATAAATGGAGCAAATATGATTAAAAAAAAGTTATTTTTATAAAACGGTCACTATATCCTGATAGTAGTGCATGAGACAGGTAATCTAAAAAAAATCATGTGCCTCTGTGTCCTCTGCGGTCCTACGGTGCTCCTAATGGCATCTGTAAGATTTCACAGACCAGACGAAAACAACCAAACAGATCCGAGCTGGAGTCTGCCGTCTCTGAGCAGCTGTCAATCACTATCAAACTCTGACCAAACGGTCAAACTAGGCAGCGCTGATCACATATGAATCAATATTCTGTTACTGTAATGCCTATTTCTCGCCTCAAATGTTTCCAGAAACATCTTGTAGTGTACTGTTTAGCTGTAAAATGAGAATGTTTGTGACCCAGCAGCTATGTTAAGAACAGTTAAGGAAATACCAAGCACTGCCCACCAGCCGGAGCACAGCCAATAGGAACGCTCTCTCTGAAATGACCTGTGATTGGTCAAAGTCTCCCGTCATGAGCAACATTTTTTAAAGCCTGTAACGGATGAATATGCTGAAAGGTTATTATGGAATTTTTGCCCAATGATGCCAAAAATAAACTGCCTACTGCCACTTTAAGTAAGTAGCCGTGTAATAAGCGGTATAATGTACAGCGAGCCGGTCATTGTTGTGAAATAAATCCCTTAATCGCCCTGTCAGGGTTTATTTCACAACAGTGAAATAAACCCTGACAGTCATTATTGAAATGTCGTAATGTATAAAGTTAGTTGTCAACACATCTATAATTGTCCTACTGCTGCGACTTGAGTTTCCTGTTGTGTGGAATCAATAAAGTTTATTTTATTTATTTTGTTATAAAAAAATAAAAAAAATGAATTTGTCAATGTTACTGTCTGGAAATAATTAACCTCTAAATTTGAGTATAGGCTATTAGTTTTATACATATATTTGATATATACTGGTAAATGGCAAAAATCATCTTTCAATTGTGACAAAATGACAAAAAAATAGTGACTTAAAGAACACTGTGGTTACACGATTACACTGCATGATACCAACTTCCATTTTCTTTACGTGAAATGTAATTTCTCATGATTCTGCAAACAGTACATCACAGTTTATCATGAAAACAATATGCAGGTCTCATGTTTGAGTTCGTGTTGTGGTTTTTAGTTGCTTAAGAGGGGTGTGGCCCAACACAGAAGACTATTTTCTCACACATAATATTGTAATATCACCTTGTTAGTTTGTGTTTAAGGAGAATATTGCAAAAAGGAAGTAAAATGTCCCACTAGATATTCAGTTGCAGATTGTCATATGTCATAACAGGTCATATGTAATTTAGACTTTTTTTTAGACATTTGATCTGACAACAGGATTACGCTAATATCAAAAAAAGTTTTTAGACAACTGTAAGTTGTTCCATTTACATGAAACATTATGACAAAATGTTCAAAAGTAGCTGAATGAGCCCACATACCTGCTTTTTTGACTGGCTCTGGCATCCTGAATGATCTCCTCTCCTCCACAGTGTGACTCACCGTTCCTAAACAGTCTGCCGTCTATCTCGACCCCGTGCCTTTAATAGTGGCGCTGCTGCCAAAAAGCCCCCCCTTCCCTCCTTTCATGAACCATCCCACCTCTCCTGACATTTTTTTCCTACAGTAGGCCCAACACAATGTCCAAAAACACAACAGCCACCCCCTCGTACTCCCCGCACCCCCCGCTCACGTCTGACCTCGGGCTATATTTCAACCATCCTTTCCTCCAACACCTCAGCTGAATGATAGGCCTTGAGAGGGAGGGGAAGGGATGTAAGGCAGTGGTTAAATTTAGAGCCTTGAATCCTAAAAAAAGTCTCTTTACTCTCCCCACATCTGTGCTGCACCCGGTGCCCTGTAAATCTAAGAGTGAATACGAGAGGCTGGTGGAGAATACGAGATCTATAAGTTTGTTTTATCCGTTGGCAGAGATGAGTGTGCTTCCCTTTAAGGAATCTCTCCACAGTTGCAGACTTTCTTTACATTCATTTTTGTCTTTGTTTAGCACCTTTAAAGTATCCTTTCCCCACATGCATTGTATACTTTTTCCAGCACAAACTCAGCTACAAGTCTGACTTATCATTTTCAATTTGAAAAAGTATAAAGCAGCCAAACAAAAAAATTACACAGTCGCATCATACAGATCACACAAAATACAAATCTAAAAATTATTATTAATAATGAATTATTATACTACTTTTACTGTACTATACTATACTATATTTTATGATATTATACTATACTATAGTAGTTTTTACTACACTATATTATGTTTTACTGTATTGTACTGTAGTGTACTATACCATACTATATTACATTTTACTCTACTACACTGCATTATACTATACAATATTTGACTTTGCCATAGCAGTTTAACTCTACTATGCTTTATTTTACTTTAGTATACTATGTTTTACTATTTTACTTTACTATACTATGTTTTACTAAACTATGCTATATTTAACTTTACCATAACATATACTATATTTTACTTTACTATACAATGCTATATCTTGCTTTACTATACTATATTATATTTTAATTCAATAAAATATGTTTTACTAAACTATGCTAAATTTAACTTTACCATACTATTATATGTTTCACTTTACTAAACTATGTTTTGCTATACTATGCTATATTTATCTTTACAGTATTTTACTAAACTATACCATACATTACCACTGTATACCTATAAATCTACTATAAACAGGGAAGTATATTGTATAAAATATTATATTAAAGAACATCGTAAATATACTATAAATACTTTAATAGCTGTAAATGAAACAAGAAGAAGAAGAGGGTCTCCATCCTCTCACAAGTCTTTTGGTGTTGTCGCCTCAATCTCAATCTCACCCGTTTTTGTTTTGCGATCTTAATCTGGAAAACATACTCTGTAGCAACTGAACCCTGCAGATGGCAGCTGGACCAGTCATCAAATTGTGAGAAGTGGTTTTAGTTGACCACATCAGTGACCAGTTCTGTACTCAGAATTTAAACTGACAGCCACATTTGTTGCTTAAATCGCTTTATCATCGAACCCTTATTGTACCCTTCCTTCTGTAAATGTATTCAGCTTATCTGATCCTGCTGTAATAAGAAGATAAAGTTATATTGCATATTGCATTGTGTTGTATTGTTTTCCATTATATTCTATTCAAGGTCATTTCTTTTCATCTTCTCATCTGTTAGTTCTGGGCATCAGTTACAACTTGACCATTGAGGGGAGCTGTTGGCTCTTGGGACACCAGGTGCTGCAGTATTTTTATATTTACACACTGCACATTACATTTTAGCAAATTATTACTCCTCCTTTGTATTACAGTTTTTGTTGTATTGTATTATCTATTATTTAAATTTCTTTGAGGTTTTAGTGTTGTTTCATTCTATTTTATTGAACTGAATTTCATCTGCAAAAGTGGTCATGAAATGTGGTAAATAAATATAGTTAAGTTTCTATTTTTCTGTTAAAAGGGAGGTGTTATGGTAGTGACAATGATTAGCATTTCAGAAGCATCTCCGTAGTGTTCGGACAGTTTGCTAAAAACTACTTTGTTCAGGATAATGATGAATGAAACACTTAAAGGTCCCATATTGTAAAAAGTGAGATTTCTATGTCTTCTATTTTATAAAGCAGGTTCTAAGTGCTGTATGTGAAAGTATTGAAACATTCAATCCATGGTGAAATACACAGCCCGTATTCAGAAACTGTGGCTTTGAAACAAGCTGTCAGGATTTATGTCAATTTGTGATCTATAACATATCTATAATATATAGGTTGTGTCCAAAATTCCATACTAATATGCTGTTTAGTACGCTAAAACAGTATGTGAGATGTTTCAGTATGTCCGAAACCTTAGTATGAAACCAATAGTACGCAAATTGCATAATATTTCCAGTGAAATATTACAGTATGCAACGCTGGACACAACAGCGGCATAAACATCCCACAATGCAATGCGGTAGTGATGACAACGTTCATGACGGACAGCTCTGTAACATCAATAACGCTTCAATTTAACTGTCAGTGTATGTGAATCAGCTTACAGGAAGTAAACATTGACTCAAACTGCTGCCTAGCAACACAATTCCTTTGCAATTCCATTGCGTTTCCTTTGAAATGAGGTAAAACAAAGTGTTTCAGACAGAGGTTAAATACTGGCATATTCAGGCAGACAGTGTGAGGAAAAGTCTTTGGAACATTACAGCATGCAAATGTGTTCTAGTAGAAACACAAGATACATGTAGGAAACTGAAAATGAGCATGAAATGGACCTTTAGGAGGAAACAAACTATGATAACTACACAAAAATAGAGACAAGTTATTACTACACCATCAAGCCTTTCAAGAAAAACTACAGTATTCAATCCAGAGAAAAACATCTGGATGCACAGCAGCATTGTATACTTAGACTATTCAGATGTGTCTCTTTGGGCTTTGCCTCCATGAGTAAAGAGCTGGCGCCTGCAGCGTGTCAGGAGACACGAGCAGATATATGTAAGAACTGAATGACAGGACACTTTAGCCCCTCGCACTGCATTAACCTCATAGTTCCTCATAGTCACCAGTTATCTTTATAGCTATAATGAAATGTGAGAGACCTCACCTTCTTCTGCTTTGCGTTTTACCTCTGATGTGAGATGTTGTCATTTACAAACAGTTCCCATACACATACGTTTATGAACAATTTATTGTTTTTACAAGCAATTCTTAATTATACAGAGTTTCATGCATTCATACAAAACATTTGTCACGTAAGCAATCGTATTAATTATTCTTATAATGGTTCTAAAAGGTTAGTCTATCCCATTAAAGACTTTGTGTCTCATTGCCGTTTTAAATATGAACTTGCAATTATATACACAATACATGGAGTACACGTAGTATAGTACTCATAAGAGAACTTAAGTCTGTCCAACACAAGGAGAGTCAAACAGTAGGAAGAAGGCCCAGGCCTATACTGGGACATGTCTTGAAACAAAATTTGTACCTAAATATTGAAAATGTATTAAAGGGACTGTTTGTAACTTTGTAAGCGTATAAATGTAGCGGGTCGGCACACATGCGCGCTCGCGTATGCCGGGAGCCTCGTCTCCTCTGCCTGCTCGCCTTCACTCAGACAGAGCACGCGTTCTCGCGTACTCGCTCCACCTCTAGACGGGAACGCACGCTCACTCCACACTGCAGAAGAGTTAGTTTAGCTCTGAGAATATCTACAGTGGACGCAGAAATAAATGCTGCAGCTCCTCTAGAGAGAAACGTTACCGTCTCCCTCCTGCGCCCACAGGGAGACACACGGTTCACGTTTCTCTCTGCGGAGGCTCGTCACTTCACAAGACACGGAAAACCTCTGTTGGTGCACGCTGTGTCAGTGAATGTAAGCAGGCAGCGGAGGAGAGGCTCCGGTTGCCGGTGTCTCCCTGCGGGTGCAGGTGGGTGAGGCAGGAAAAGCCAACACTAGGATCAGATCTAAATCATGTTCATGGAGAGACCTTGGTCTGGTCAGCTAACATTACTGCCAAGCAGCTGAAATATAGAGTGATATTGTGCTTTTAGCTGACGTGTGTCGCCTCACTGTTTTGAGCGATGCTCGTTCAGGTCTATTTAGAGCGAGCAAGCGCGAGCCCGACGCTGACTTCACGGCCACAGGTGTCGCTGTTAAGAAGCAATTCTGAAAGTTACAAATAGTCCCTTTAACAGACATTTCCAAAAAGAATATTCACTGGTATGCATACTGGGCGTCACCCAGGATCTAAGATTCATACAACGTAACTGCAACAGCCCCCTTTTGACTTTACACCATCAAATATTGGTCCCACTGTACAGCAGTAATGCTATTCACAAAATGTGATATACAAGATCAGCAAGTTTGATTAAGCATCCGACACCAGAAACTACAACTCAACACTATTGGTGCATAAGTCTTGACATTATTTCAGTATCCCTCCTGCCTACATGTATTTCCTCTCCATATGAGTCTTCCCCAGCACCTCATCACTGAACTGGTACGTCAGCTTCTTCTTGATCTTTTTCACCTCTCCAGTTTTGCCATAGTTGCGTAAGGCACGAGCCATCTTCTGATAGGTCATTTTTTTGCGGTTTCCCTTCTGGAACCCCCAGCGGTGGGCGAGAGCCTCCTTGTGTTTGGAAGAAAACTGGAATGTCCCTTTGTCTCTGTCCACCCACCAGATACTGTCCTTCATTTCGCCGTTCCTTAAAAGGTCCAACAGGAACTGGTACAAACGGATCTTCTTTTTACTGCCTGTTGGAAACACCAGAGAGTTGCAATATTACTAATTTTAAACTTCCAACAAAACAGCATAAAGCCCTATTTATTAGCGGTGGCATAGTGACAAATGGGGTGGGTCGATACTGTTTCTGATAGTTTCAGCCAGTCAACCATATCCGTCATAAATATTGTGTAAGAGATCTCAGGCATTAGGCAAATTAGCAACAAAAAAGGGGGGCAGATGCGAAATATGTTTTCTATGTCCTGTTTTTAATCTTTAATATCATGTAACTTTACAAGACAATGACATGACTACAAAAGAAATTCCTAAGAAGTACTGGCAGATGTAATCATTCTTGAGTCACTGTTTTAGTATTTTCCACAGTCATGGTGCTACGTGGTAGTTGACGACATATTTAACTGTTTTTGAAATAGGTTATTAAATGTTAAGATAAGACGTTTGGGGGTGTATACGTTTTTCTCATCACTTTACAAATGTCTGTCTGTACCAATACAGAAGAATTGATCAAACTCAATGTTTGAGTGCTGAACTCTAATGAAAAACTTTTAAGACACCTTATGGTTGCCATTACTTATCTTGCAATACATGGTAATCTAAGGACCATGAATGTTGCCTCTTTGGTTAATATTTTTGGAACATCTTTCTGAGATAACCTGAGCCAGACAGATGGTCTCTACACTCGGAGAACCGTGTTTACTTATTTATTTGTCTGTTCTCTATCCATCTCCGCATATTCCAAATGTACATGGACTCTGTAAGGCCAAGTTCAGATTAAAAATTGCATTGCATTAACAAAACTGCAAAGGGCTAACTTCAGTGTAGTAGATGACATACAATCACTGCCACCGAAGTGCTCACAGAGCTGCTTGAATAAAAATGAACCTCATTTTCCAAAAAACATTTGGCTACAGGCCCTGCAGATCAGACACTACTCAGGCTCAGCTGGTCCTGTCACATCCTAAACTGACTAAAAGAGGAAGTGGAGAGCACGCATGTAATCGCAGCAGGACATGCCCCCCTCCCCAATATGTAACAAATGGAAATGTGTCCCCCCCCAATATTTGTAATGAATGTTATCAAGTGCCTCAAAAAACTAAAAGAAAGCTAATCTTCTCCCCTCAATATTCAGTGTTAAACCAACTGGATGCTCACCGATCTCCTCCTGCTTCCTGTTGGTGTTCATGTCGACCAGAAATATTAAACACCACAGCTGTGCATGCGGCCATGCACAGTTGATTACTCACAGGTCTACCACACAAGTAAAACACAGTCACTGATGCACCCGTTGAATATAAACCAGTGTTTGTTCTGCTCTTGCTCTTGGTTTGTCAGTGTAACAGGCTGGTGGATGATCTGAGTTTCTCTAAGTCGGTTGTCTTTTGAAAACTGGGTCTGTAGTGAGTGTGTCACTAAACTGTGAACCGATCATCGTGTTGGTGGTCAAAACGCACATACTCGGTGTCCTGTGTGTTCAGCGTTTTACTGGATGTCCAACATGTAGCTGCTGGTTAAAGAGTTAAGACTGAAAATGTGTAGTGTTTCGTTGTTTTTACATGCTCAGACAGCATATGTCAGGTGTGTGCATATTTGGATACAAATAGGAGCTAGTACAGCCTCATTTCCCAGATCAGCAACATTGACCATTAGCGCTTTATGTAAATGTGCTGATGGCTGTCCACATTTATGCAGCAGGGCTTGGTTAAAGTAAACAGGGCGGACCAAAAGGTCACTGACAAGGTGGCACCTCATCAGAAGGCCCAAAAGGTATAGCCACTGGGAATAGCCTGCCATTCTCCTAGTACACCTGCTGGATTATTTCCACAATCCAATATAAACATCCAGCCTTGGAGACCAAGAACATTCTAGTTTATAACACACAAACAACCACTGTATCTTTTTGTGAGCCCACTTCTGTTAAAGATGCATGACCAGCAGTGTAAAAGCAGTTGCGCAACTAGTAGTTCATCCTAAAAGTACATCTTAAATTGTCAGCAGAACACAAAGCTGACATGACTCAATGCCAGATCTCTGCTATCCCAATTCGAGGAAGACAACACTGGCCTGCTGCAACACTGCTGAAGAATTTGAAAGTAAAACTCATTTTAGTTCATGGTCCACATACTGCCCAATTTGATCTCAAGTGGGCCTGACCAGTAAAACCGTTGGATAATAACCTATAATTAACAACACCTACAAATTCACTTTCTTTTAGTGTAAAGAAGTACATTCTGAAAATTTTCACAATTAATGAACAATCCATTTGAGATGTCTCGTTGATCTCTCAGCTACGACTAGAAACAGACTGCTGTTTCCTCAAACCTGCCAACAACTTATTTATCTTCTCTGTTCTCAGTTGTTTTTGAAGTTCTTGTATTTTCTGCCCAAATAAGTCGATAGTGGCACCGAATATTATATTCCTTGACCACTGAAAGGTGCTGTGAACACACCAAGAACACTGGCTTCCCATTTACCTTTATGAAGAAATAGGAACTAGTCCATTTTTCTTGGAAGAACTGACACACTGTGTCCATTTTTTCTCCTTTTTGACAAAAACATTTTCCACTGGCGGCTTCTGCATGAACAGTCGCCTACGCTTGACAGTGTTGCATCACGTATCCTGTACGGGAGCACGTAGTATCTCTGTATAATAGCGTATCCAGCATAGGGCCTGCTACTCTTATTAGGAATATAAAAAAGAATAGCAGTGCATTTTATTGAAAAATTAGAAATAATGGTACAGTGTGTAGAATTTGGTTCCATGTAGTGGTGTGGTTGCAGAATGCAACCGACTGAGTACCACTCCGCTCACTCCTCCCTTATCAAGACTGCGGTAACACGAGCCACAAGTCCAAAACCGTGGTAGCGCTGTTCGCCTCGCTACTTTAGGAGCAACGGATGTCAGACAGCGGCTGATGGTACCACAATTTTGCACTCTGCAGCTCACTTCAGCACAGTTTCACAATTGTGTCGGAGACCTACGGTGGCCTTCAGATAACCTAAAAAAGTGAAATGCTCTCTCTAGAGCCAGTGTTTGGTTTGTCCGTTCTGGGCTACTGTAGAAAACATGGCGGAGCAACATGGCGGACTCCATGAAGAGGACCCGCTCCCTATGTAGATATGAAGGACTCATTCTAAGCTAACAAAAACACAACAATTCTTAGTTTCAGGTATGAAAACATAGTTATGAATATTATATATAATTAATAATTATAATTATTAATTAATAAATATAATATCAATTTCTGCTAACAGATCCCCGGTAAAATAACACACTGTTCTTCTAATGACTTCTCTGCAATTTTCACACTTTGCAAAGTGGGCCGGATTGGACCCTTTGACAGGCCAGTTCTGGCCCTCGGGCCGTATATTTGACACCCCTGATCTAAAGCAAGTCCAGTGACTTAGCACTTCTAGATATATCATGACCTGGATGACTGAGAATCCTCACATGGCCAGCACAGTTGGTTTGTCTTAAAGTATCCGTGTTAACTGCTCAGTAGTGAGCTGCAGTGCTCCCCTACAGCATATATGAAATGGTCTGTAAATCTATATCCTTACCCAGCTCTCCTGATGTGACATAAGGGACTCGATCTCTCAGACACTCCTCATCAGACACCTCCAGTGGAGGACTTCGTGCTCCGTGCTCCTCATCATCAGAGCTGCGCTGGGACACGTGTGGTGGATACACGGCCCGAGGGAAGAACGCTACCTACAACACAGGAGCCAAAGTTCATTAACATCTACAATAGTTTAAGCTTAGCTTGTTGACCATATTAAAAATCCCTTTATGTTGATCCCAGGTTTTGGAAAAAATAGTTTTCCATACTGTATGAGAATGTTACACAATTAAACCAAAAGAAAAAAAACAAACAATCAAAAGCATCATTTTACCGGAATCCAGCATGACATGTTCAGATTTTTGGGGATCTGAGTGGGAAAATAAAGCAAATAATGTTTGGCTGTAATCGTTGCACACTAAATCCGGAGAGTACATTTACTCAAAGAGTAAGGTACTTGTACTTGGTTATTTCCATTTTAAGCTACTTTATACTGCTACTCCACCACATTTCAGAGGGAAATATTGTACCATTTAGTCCACTGCATCTATTGATCAGCTAGTTACTATTTTTCAGATTAAGATTTTACACATACAACATATTATCATATATCACATATATAAAACATGATGCATAAAGTAATGCTTACATGCTAATGCATCACTAATAATGACCCATTCATATAGAAATATAACACTGACAGAGATAATTGTTCTTAAATAATTAAAGTATATTTCTTTGCTTAAGCTTTTGTACTTTCATTTAAGTAAAGTTTTGAATGTAGAACCTTCACTTATAATTGAGTATTTTTGTTGTATGGTATTAATACTTTTACTTATGTAAATCCACTGAATACTATTTCCATGTGATATATTTATATATATGTTTTTATACTGATGATTTTCTATGGCCTATTATTATTTTAAACTACAGTTAGGCCATTCAGAGAGATTACTTTGCTACAGATATATTATACTGTACCTAACATCAGACACATATTCTGATGTCTGTGTAGGTTTGCACTAAAATCTTCTCACTATAAGTGAAAGAGGCGACATCTCTCTCTCTCTATGCATGAGCTGCGATGTGTGGACGCTGCTTTAGCTGTATATGCCTGGGTGGGCAACACGTGTCAACGTTATCAACCTTCATACACACTTACACGTGAATTCTATGTGTGAACTGTGGTTTCCACATAGTTTTCTCATTGATGTATTATTCACAATAACAAGCCTAATCAAACTGAGGTTCACCTGTGAGCAGTGCTAGATGCACATAAGAACATTACATGAAATTAAATGCAATTTAAATATTATTTCAATGTGAATAATCAGTTTTTAAACTATCATGTATTCCTGGAAACAACAATAGGTGTATGGACACAGAGGTTCTCCAGTACTGCTAAAGATTCAAAGATCATATGCAATACTACTATATGTTTGATGTTTAATTACTTTTCATATACTGTATCTGCTTGTTCCAGCACGTCATTGACGCTACATCACACATTAGGACATATTTAAATCTGTGACACCGCATTGTGACCTCAAGTGGAAAAATTGTAGGTGTGTTCAGTTGGATGTATTTGGCATGTAGCCTGTAATCTTGATTAGAATTTAAAATATTAATAATAGAACAACAAATTAAATAGGTTAGTGAATTTGTTTTTACTTAAGTTTACATTCTGTTTTAAATTCACTTTTTAAAGTCTATATTTCTTCTTTTAAAATACATGTAAAACACCTTGATATTGCCACAAGTGTTTAAATTGTGCTGTGTACCCAAATTTTGCCCTTTTCACCTTTGCTTATCTGCAAAAAAAAGCTTGTAATAATGGGCCAAACACATGATATGTGGCAGTGAAGTGGTTTGAAAGTTGAAAATGTTGACTTGGTTAGAGACACTGCACTTGAATGCAGTCAAAAACCAGATACCAGTGTTCTGGTTCACTGGTTCACAACTGGATGGGTGAAGCGTGCAGTTGTGATACAGTGAACTTAACTGAGCCTCTCTATTCAAAGAGAATGTTCTGTTTAAACTGAAATTAAAAAAAGAAAAATGCCAAAATTAAAGTTTTTCTTGTAACTCAAAGATTCACTTCCTTATTTGTGTCGCAGGACCCTAAAAGGCCTCCAACTCCCTGCATGTTCTCTCGGATTTGAAACCCAACAGTGAATTGTGTTGAGTTTGAAGACGGTTACAGTGAGCTAAAAGGATATTTGGATATTTAGAGGTGTATATGAAGGTCATAAAGCCGCTATGTGACATGTCCCATCAATCAACAGCTGTCTGTTCCTTGGAATTCTATATTTTTAGTGGAATTAGTACTACACAAGCCTTAATTTAGTCAGTGCACTGAAGCCCCTGGCTTATAATACAGTATATAACTCACCAGTAACTCTAAGATAACATTACTTTATTAAAAAAAAATACTTTGTACAACACAACAGACACTTTTTAGTTGTTAGTTTTCTGCATTTTAATTAGATTTAATTTGTTGTACACGTTTTTGTGTGCAACTTACACCCATGCGTGTAATAATGTTGTGTGTTGATGTACTGTATGTCTCTGTGTTCCTTTAATAGTTTTGTTGGGCGACAGAAGGACTTACCGGTTGCTGTAACACGTGTGAATGTGCCCCGAGATTTGGATCGAGCAGGTTTTCTGCGTCGTACCGTATGGCGTCATGTCGTATGAGGCTGGGCGCGTGGAGAGCCGGCACACTCTGCAGCTCTGTGAAGTTGGCCTCTTGGAGGTTTTCAAAGTCGCCAGGGTGTACGTGAGGGTGAGCGTGGTAGTCCCAGTGATCTGAAGAGAGAGAGAGGTGAGAAACGGCATAGTGGCCACAGCTTTATGTTGTTTCTTATCATCACTACTTTCCTGTCTCAACAAAAGGACTGCACTGTATAACTCCAAACAAAAAAGACAGAAATGAACCCTAAACAGTTTCATACAACAGTCATGAACATGTCTTTAAAGTGAAATACATGTTTAAACAGATAGAGATGACTCATGGAAAAAGCTTTGTCATAAGATATCTGAAACCACTAAGTCAAAAACAAATGGTCTTGACGACAAACGGCCTACTCATAGTGCTTGAGTTTGCCTAAACCGAGAAATGAAGAGAATAATAAAGAATTCAGCATGAAGCTCTTTCCTGTTTGTTGTCTCACTAACAGCATTGCCACATCCGTTGACTCTGAATTTGCACTCTTAGAATTGAACAAGATAATTAAACAAGTCAAGTAAAGTTCAAGTTTTCCGAATTTCGAAGTGTAACTATGGAAATAAAGGAGAGCCAAATAATTGAATACGTATTTCACATGCACATTACTGAAACTACAGTACTACTACTGCTATACTACTGTATACTCTGTATACTACTTGATAATAAATCCATGTCACACATTCACTGTAACACTGTAAGATCATTATTTTGTATATGTGTTGTTTTAATTTGTATTTTTTTTAAGGATATTAGATATAGATATGAGCTATTTTTATCACAAAGACAACTGGTGCTTTCTCAGTGGGGATGTTTTTTGCTATGAGGTTTTTTTCCCCCCCTATTCAGATTGTTTTGGTGCGATATTCAAAACTGTTGATTACAAGAGAAAGTAAAGCACCTCTCTTGTATCAACAAAACCCCATGGGGCGCAAGTTTGTTCTATGTCTGTAAGTCGTAGCGGCCGAAAGAAATGGCATCTGTTTCCTGTGTTCCATACACCCTAATGTGGTGCGCTCCAGCTGCACACACTGCAGGCTTTTTATGTACAACGCACCAGAAAAGACACCACATCAGGTCATGGTGACTAATTTGAAGATTAAGGCTAGAAATGACAGTATTTTCTTTTGTACTTAAAAATTGAAAGCATTGTATTAGAAAAAAGATTTATGTCATTTTGTGTTTTGCCCCATTATCATCATCATCCATTTGCATTTTAAAATGTTTTTAATTTAAACATCACTCACTGTAATTTAATAGAAACAAGTTGCAATGCAAAATGAAACACTGAGACATGACATCACAAGAGACAAAAATGTATGTTGAAGTAAAACTCACCTGCCTGGATATCTGCCTCTAGGACATATGGATTATAATATTCTGTAATTTGGTGTCTGTAGATCTCAGGATCGTACATTTCTTCTGAGTGCTGCAGGAGCAAACAAAAACACTTTCAGCCACAAGATCTCATGAAAGAAAGAAAAGTCTTTTACTAAATGGTGATGGAGATAACACACATTCCTTTAAAGGAAATAATAATACTCACCATTTGTCTTATTAATAAAATGTTCACATTGTTTCTATATATGTTTTGTAAGTCAGATGAAGCATCATATAATATCTGTGTTATAATAACGACTTTTTTTTTTCTTGCCACTGCTGTTCTGAAAGTTTTGAGTTTCATTTTCAGGTCGCCGGTAGTATAAAAGACTCTTACGGTTTGTGTGCTCTATTCAAATTGAAGTAGACTCACATTAAGTCATCTTATTTGAAATAACACTTGTTGTCCATCCTCTTGACTATTAAACGTGTTTTAATGCTGCATTAAAAACAAACAAATTACTCGGGGAACTCTTTTAAGCTTCAGAAGCTTTAAAGTCTCTCCGGAGAATTTAGATAATGATAGAAATAAAAGATACTTACAGGTGGGATGAGGTAGCTCTCCATTCTGTATGGATGCAACATGGAGACCTCTTGTCCAACCGACCGACTCGCAGACACTTTGCAGGCAAAAACGCTCTCACAACCTTTCAAAACTTTTGCGGCACCATTGCACAATGTTTCAAAATTTCCTCTCACTCAACGAAAACCAAAAAATCTCTCTCTCTCTCTCTCTCTCTCTCGCTCTTATTCTTATAACATACACTTTTGACCTGAGCTACTCTCGGAGGCCTTCAGCTGTGTCAAATAAAAAGAAATAAACAAGGCCCGCTGTTTGACTGTAAAATGAAAAAAGGAACTTTTGACTTCTGTAAAATTTCTGTGGGTGGGAGCAATAGAGTGTGTCTGCTAAAGGTTCCTGGTCATTGATGATTTGTCAGGGGAGACCATGAAACTTTTCTCATTTATCAGGGTCTATATACTGTCCCCTCCCTTAACAGCCAATCATTATCAAGTGATTTCCTCACTGTCAGTTTCTCCCCCACAAAAACAATCATTGAGCTGTTGAATATTTAATGTTTTAAGTTTGGTTGACTTTATTCATTGCTTGTGCATTTAAAATGTTTTTCATTTAAATTATGGCATGATTTGGTCTCAACAGCAGCAGAGTCATACTGTGCAAAAATGTGGTTGTTGCCATTCAGGGCATTTATAAGCAGTATATAAGCATTTAATAATAGAGAGTTTATTGTTTTCCCCACCCACCTTTATAAGCAGTATATAAGCATCTAATAATACATAGTTTATTGCACACTATGGTGTAGTTGTATGCAGGTACAAGGACATTTTAAAGTGTTTAAAGTTTTTTTTTTTGCTTGTTTGCTGATGCAGATAAGTTATAAATTAGTTATAATTTAGAATTAGTTATAGTTAGTTCTAATTTTTACAAATACTGTAGATTAATACACACTTATAAATAAATATAAATATACTGTATGTGTACAACTACATTACTGGCTTATAATTTCTAAATTTAAGGTTTCAAGTTAAGTTAAATCATTTATTTATTTATTTACAGGTTTATTTGACAGAGACCACATATAAAAAGCATAAACATCACACTTAAATTCTGATGCATTATAAAAAGATATAGCTTAAATCAAATCAAATATAAATTAAAAATAAAATACTTTTCCTCAACAAAAATCATCAAACAACATGTTTTAGTAAGTGTAAACAGTGTTACAGTGTAAACCGGACGCAGAGGGTGACGCTTTACACTGGTGAAGTGTAAGTGTCACCCTGCACGTCTGACTGCAGACCTGAAACTGACGGACTGAAAGTTTGCACTGTAGACAAATGATTAAAACATGTTGTGTGGTGATGTTTGTTGAGGAAAATTGTCAACGCACACTCACCCTCAACCCCCACCCCAAACACACACACACACACACACACACTGCTGGAAGATAAGATTAAGATACAGTATCTGTGGTGTAACCACACTGGAGGTAAATGGAGATAATTATTATCACAAAGAGGAGATGCTGTAAGAACTCCTTGGGGGTAACTGAGTCCCTCTGCTACTAAGAAACAAAAAGTCTGTTTGTTTGGTTCAGTAATGCACTGTTCTGAAATATATCATGGTTAATCATTGGGTCTACTGTATGTTCATAAGGCGTTAGGGCAAAATAAAAGTCAAATATGTTGGTTTCACCAACTGTAACGACTAAAAATACTGCATATTTCCCAGATGCAGAGATAACTGTTAAATAGTACAGTAACAGTGCAGCACAAATCTGAGTGTATATTGTTAGCGCTGCGTATCTAAGAGGAAGACTGCAGCATTGTGATAAGGCAATGCGCTAACAATATTAGTTTCTGTATGATTAAAATACAGCAGGTTATGTTTATCCTCTAACGGAGGTCAGTGTGTTTATTCCCATGGGTGCTGAGATCTCAGCTTAAAAACATGGTCAAATCCTCTTTTAAATACTGCTTTCAAACTTTATGCGACATAGTCAGGTACATTAATCACAAAGGAAGACTTATCAGAAGCTGCAGCAGATTTGTGATTGTCAGACATATTCACAAATAGTTGTATGTATGCAGATCAATCTACGACATTTATCTTCTTATGCACACTCAATGTTACATGCTGTTTGACTAAACTGTAAAATAGTTGGTTTAGATAATTCTGTCTTTATATGACATCCTGTTTTCCTTGTTAACTGATGGAGGACCATAATCGTCAGAGTCTCTGTTTGAAGAGCTGTTAAAACCACACAGACTGTCGGCAACCTCAACCGGCCCCATGTTAATCACAGCTGGCTGAGCAAAACTGATGACATATAGGCTGCAGTAGCATTTTCCGAGAGTATTAATACACAAAGTGAGCTGCAGCACGCCAGGCACTATTTCCATCACAACTATTCTCAGTGAAGCCAGAGGATAACTTTTTTTTCCTGTTTTTATGGTGACTTTTTGTTCATGTGCAACAAATTGACTGAAAAGTGCCCGTTTTAAAACGCATTCTATGTTAATGTTTTACTGAGTAGAATCAAACTTACTGTAAAATACTAAGTAAAGATTGATCATTTAACAATAGGTAAGGTTAACATTAGAGTTGCAAAGATTAACTGATTAGTTGTCAATTATTAAATTAATCAGCAACTATTTTGATAATCAATTAATTGGTTTGAGTCATTTAAAAAAAAAAAAAAAATCAAAATTTTATGATTTCAGCTTCTTAAATGTGAATATTTTCTGGTTTCTTTACTCCTCTATGACAGTAAACTGAATATCTTTGAGTTGTGGACAAAACAAGACATTTGAGGACGTCATCTTGGACTTTGGGAGATTCTGATCGACATTTTTCAACATTTTGTGACATTTTATAGACCAAACAACTAATCGATTAATTGAGTAAACAACAGATTAATCGACAACGAAAATAATTGTTGGTTGCATCCCTAGTTAACATTGAGAAGTGTATTATAGCACTGTATTGTATGTAGTGAAGTAAAAAATTAAGTAGTGTAGAAGTATAAAGCTGCATAAAATGAAAACACTCAAGTTAAGTACAGGTACCTCCAAACTGTTTTGAAGTACACAAGGCCTACTCATATATACAGTATATCCTTTACTTGTACCACAGATCATTTTATAGGAAAGCCTTTACTTCCTACATCCGGTGAGTCAAAGAGTTACGTCAACTGTTGTGGTAACCCAGTAGAACAAATAATCTTCTCCAGTTTTTTTATTCAAATGTATGCACATTACTTTTTGATTACTTGTAGTTTGATTAATTGATCTGGAAAAGTACCGAAGAAAATCATACACACTGTCGATTACTTGTGCTCATTCTATTAACGATGTTTCAGTCCTCTAACCTTTATCAGGTAATATTCATAGAGGCAAACAGCACCGGCACCAGTGTGTGTTGGACTTTTGGGTTCTTTCGCAGTCAAGGTTTTTGATCAAACGCACCTGTCTGTATGACTTTCTGGAGAGTAACAACTCTGTGAAAACTGAACTAAATTAGAAATAAAAGGAGTTATTTAATGAGACTGGATTTTTTAGGCAGTAGGACTGAGGCGCTGCTTTTGAAGCTTGACCTCAGAGACCTTCACACATCATTGTGAGTAGTACTTTACTTGAGAAATTGATGTTTCGCAACAGTTTTAAGGAATGATTCAGTTGAGAAAATGCATTACTTTACCCGGCATGGGTCAATAGAGGTATTAACGAAAGAAAGAGATGGTCAGAATAAAATATTGATTTTTATCACTGCTGCATCTGCTGGAGTGTAATTTAAAACTGTATTTATTGTTTCAAGTGTTGTTCAGTTCAGTTGTTATATAGTTACCGTATCTGCTTTATCTTTTAGCTAGACTCAAAATTAACATTTGAATCTAAAATAACTATTTTTTAAATGGTATCTCTTCTTTGTTTATGTGAAGTCTAGTTTTATACACAGGACTGTGTCTGTTTATCTTCCTTGTGGCCTGAGAGATGAAGTACATGCAGAATACAGGCCATGCAGTGACATATTATTAAATGAGGAACTGGGAACTTGTCTTTCAGATTCAGTTCCTTGAAGGTTGTCTTTAAATGAATCCATTTACGTGTCATATGGTCAGGATTATCCAGACCTCTACACGGGTTGGTTGCCTTGTTGACATCCTCTGTAGCAAAGAGCAACCAAAGTTTTAAATGCTGTACTGGATTTTGCAAGAAGAAGATTAAGAGACATTGATAAATAACGTTAATGTTAGTGGTATAAAACGTACACTTTACATAATTGACATTACTGTGAAAGACATATTAGAAACTACAGTAAAACAGAAAAAGGCGGATAACATTTTTGGTTTAATTACATCAAAGGCATTTCCACAAAACTCAAAAATCAACTACCAGTACTGTCACAAACCGTCTTGTTTTTTTCATTTCTTACTAACAAATTGTTAAAGAAACGCAATTGATTCATTTTAAGCCCAGAATGTGTTGAGTTAGGCCTTTAACTCGTCTTTTTCAAGATTGCAACATCATAAAAAGGCCGTAAACCCTGACGGATCACATGCTGTGCATTGTTTTTTTCCAAAATGTTTCCATTGGTCATGTGCATATCAAAATCAGATTTATTTTCCAAGGACGTGTGCACAAACAGTACAAGGAAGTTGACTCGTTTTTTTGGCATCTCTCTCAATGTGCTTATGCAGAAATAAAAATAACAGCTAGGAACAAGGACAACAAGGCTGGACAATAAAAGTAAATAATAGACAGGACAGTTATGTACACATGCATGTGAAAAAGTAGATCTATATATAAATAGTATATAAAAATATATATAAAAAGCACTAATGACCAACAATGGAAAAAGAAATAAAAAATATTATTTTAAATATGATTTTATGATTTTACATTGACTGTATTTCTGTAGTGACTTTGACTGCATTGCCAACGTACACTCAGCGACCACTTTATTCAAATGCATCCTCATACAACGGTTCATATGATATCTTACCAAAGGTTATTTCTCTTCTTTTAAAGCGTTTTCTTACAACAAGAGTGATCGGTGCGTCTGTGCAAGCCCCTGCAGTGCAGAACCAGTTGTTTAGACAACAAAACTACTTGGTTAGGTTTAGGAAAAGGTCTTGGTTTGGGTTAAAATAACTGCATTTGTTACGTAACTCAGCCATATATTCTACCTTTACTAAGATAACACTGTTCAGTTTTGATTGCCACTGTCAGGGAGGTATTCATTTATTTTTATTTTTGTGTGTATCATTGAGGTTGTAGTTTATACGGAGAGGTGTTTCTAATGTGTTGCTCAACCCATTTACAAACATGAGGGGTGAAGAATATTACAAATTGTCTACACAATACAATCGGATACAACACCACTACCTATGACTACTCAGTAATAAAAATGAAGTTGAATTAACGCCTTTGTGACAGTGTCACCGTGATAATGTTAATAACGTGAACATTATAATCTTCATAAATGTGTAATTTGTGGCAGATCTGTTGGATTGCATGAAATATTAGGTGTACAGGTGTTCAGACTCCTTCAACCATGGAAACAGGATTTCAGGATTACAATAGCCCTGCAAAGCATGTGACTCTTACAATGTCCAGTTTTAGCTAGTCTGTGTCATTTCAACTCTGTTATTTCTGCACCCACACTGATTCACAGCTAACAAAATAACATAAAAGCCTCGTATGAAGCATGTAAGCAGTGATGGAATGTAACTTAATACATTTACACAAGTAATGTACTTAAGTACAAGGTTGAGGTACTTGTACTGTATTTGGGTATTTCCATGCCGCTGTATACTTCCACTCCACAACAGCGTGGAGATGACAGTTAGTCTTCAGTTATAGTAACAGGTTTCTTTATAAACTAAGATTTACATAAAACGCAGAAAACGTATGATGAGCTTGTAAAATAAGGTGCATTGTTATAGATTCAAGGACCCAACAATAAATAACATACTTAAAATGATCTTACAGCTTATTAACTACTTATGCATGCATCAGTAACGGCCATTTTTCTGCATTGAGTACTTTTACTTTTGGTAATTTAACTACATTTTGGTAATAATATTTACATGCATTTAATAGGTATAATGTGTTAGTTGGCTTAAAAGGTGCTGGTAGGCAAATTTTGTCAACTTTGAACAGAACCAGGCTAAACTGTTTCTCCCTTTTTTTTTGTCTTTGTGCTAAGCTAAGCTAATCAATGCAAAATAATAACAGGCCAATACAAAAAACACTAATGGTACGTGTCCACAGGGGCGTATTTTGGACGCGCTTTCGCCTCGCTTTCCAGCATTGATCGCTTAATGGGCTGCCACTAGGTACTCGACACTGGGCATCTGATTGGACGAACGCTTTCACTTATGGGCCGCTGCTCCCAGCTTTCAAACCGAAACCAACATTGCGACTTGTTTCAAAACTTTTTTCTCTTATATTATGGAAATAGTTTACCGAAATGTGTTTCTGAAAACATCTTAGTCAAGAAATAAGATCGACAACGGTTAGTTTAAAGGCTTTTGGGGAGTTTCCAGAGGCGGAGTGTCACACCCAATGCCGCTGATTTGCATAAAGTAGCCTAGACCTCAACTATGTAAATGAAGAGCGGCCAACGTGACGCAGCATGACAGTCCGTCTCTCGAAATGCAACGCTAAGGCTACCAGAATGCATTTTACGACTGCTTACATAGACAATGAATGGGATGCGTGGAAAGGACGCATCCTGAACATGTACCATAACTATGGCCGGAAAAACTACTAGGGCTAATGCATTGGATTGCCTTACACTGAGCAGGTGTTCATGTTATTGTGTCCACCAGCAGTGACTGAATGGACTACTCTCACTCTATAAAAACAACATGTCCACCGAGATGCACAAAGTAAAGTTGCCAGCATTGTTATATTTGTTTTGAAGTGTGACACACTGTGAACTTACATACATATGACCTGCAGTAGCTCTGACCAAGTGCTACTGTCTGGTATGGTCCCACCACAGGGTGTAACTGAGCACTTCACAGTTTTCCGTCTGAATGCAGTCACAAGATACATATCTTTGATGGTTGAAGCCGTCACAAACAGTTACATTGGCACCTCTTAATACATGTCACACAGTTTGGCCCCTCGAGTCTTTGGGCACGCTGTAAGGAGGTGTCAATGTTCTCATCACTATCTTTGTATGCACTTATTTTAAGAGGCTACTAATATCCCAAAGGTGCTGGTACAGCTACTGTAGTCTTCCTCATCAACTGCTAGTAAGACAAAGTCACAGTCATTTCTCAACAGTCCTGGATATATTTATTGTGCTGTTATACATTTTTTTTTGCTGACATTCAGAGTTTTTCTCAGACATGCAGGGAGTCTCCATAGATTCAGTCTCATAAGATTTCAGGGTCACGAGATTGTGCCAACACAGCCTCGCAGAGGGGAATGACACGCATGACCACTGACTGTGGAAAACAGGATACAGGCTACGTCGCAACAGGAAGTGTTGCACTCCTCCTCGGCAGAACATCAGTTTGACCAGAATGACTGCAGGTTGATGTCCACACTCTGTAACTCCTGTGGCAGTATTCAAATTTCGTAATCGTCTTCGCTCACCATTTCTTCTGAGCTAGTTGAGTAATTCAGTAGAAAAAAGAAATGTTTTGTCAAAAAAAAAAGAAGCAGGCTGTACTATTCTTTATAATGGATGCATACATACAAAGAATAATATTGTTAATTGTGTATAGCAAAACAAACATGTAATTATCCAAGACAGTATAAAGTTTAGATATAGTAGGCTTTTATAAACAACATAAAAAACATAAACCACCCCAAAATAACTGAAACAAATATTTCTTGCTGATTTGTGCATCTACATGTTTCAGCTTTGCACATGAAAAAAATGTAACCCATTTGAATTGATCTGTCAGGTCAAACATTAAAAATCAATTTTGAGGACCGAGTTTAAATTAGCAGGAGTTATCTATCTATCTATCTATCTATCTATCTATCTATCTATCTATCTATCTATCTATCTATGTTTGAGTTAAGCAGGCTAATAGTAAAAAACTAAACTAATTTAAGACTTGTATGAATTCTTACAAAATTCAAACACAAGCAAACAAACAAAGAAAATGCTGTTCTGTAAATAATAAAATGTAAGTAAATAGTGCAAGTAAAGTCCTGTTTACCCGAATTATCAGCTCATAAACTCAACACTGTATGCCTACAACACACAAAGTAATACTAAAACACCATCTCATATCAGCATGCTTGTATAAGGAAAATCAGGAAACGCCCACGGTTTCACTCAGAGAACTAATGTGTTTCGGTCTTACCGTTGCTGTCCGTACAACATCCAGTGATGAGCTGTAAGAGGTCTTCGCAGGGGAGCTGTTGAACTACTGGAAGCAAATTGCCAAAGGTGGTTGAAAAATGCAGGCTTTCTATATATCTCTGAATTAGCAGGGGAACTAAAAACTTCCTTAATTCTACCAATTTAGGTTGGTACCATAAGGCTTCTTCTTCTTCTCCTTCTTCTCCTTCCTTATTAAAACAAGAAGGTGACAAACTCTTCCTACAAAACAAGTTTTACGGCTGTGAATGTAGTGTGAACTGCTGATGCTGATGAGTTCAGTTCATACAGTCACATCTTGACATCTAGAGTCTAAAGCCACATGGCCTCCATTAGATTTAAGTGTTCATTTTTAATTTGCTGTATATTAACACACACAATGACATAACAAAATGACGTCTTGTGTCAACACTGCATGTCCACTAAGGACCTTTTTCTTTTCGGTAAAAGTATAATGTATAATATTTCATTTTTCATGCAACAACTAGCAAT
The DNA here is from genome assembly GCA_916701655.1 of Sebastiscus albofasciatus. Classification (NCBI taxonomy): domain Eukaryota; kingdom Metazoa; phylum Chordata; class Actinopteri; order Perciformes; family Sebastidae; genus Sebastiscus; species Sebastiscus albofasciatus. Next base: position 80,301 of record CAKAOI010048567.1, read on the forward strand.
GCCGAGTGCTTAAATATATTTACAGTTCGAAGTGATGCGGTGAACATATTTTAAAAGAAGTTTTATCACACTTTGAATTCAATGGCAACGTGCACTTTTTTAACCCCATCAACTAAAAAAAAACAAGATGCTTCCCCTTTACTGTAACTCACTAATTTCAATAGAAGGTGCAACTATATTTCAAAAAGAAGAGTGATAAAATATGAAAAAAAAAAGTCATTCTGAATTTACAGAACCATTGGTGAAACGAGGCACGCATTTAGGTGTGACTAACAGATTCTATTTGGATAACTCTGAGACCAAGAGTGTCACAGCAGCTGTAGCACCCTGCAGAATAAATAACAAGCATTCAAATCAGCTCATTCATTTTCATTTGATCACACTGAATGAAAGAGAGGAACTCATTTGAAAAACAAAGCAGTCATTACAGTACTATGGTACCATTTTGTGTCCAGAAAACCACCTTACATCTGCAGGAGGTGCAGAGTGTCAACGTGCAAATACAGTTACATTTATGTTTCTATGTCTCTGAAATGTTTGCTCATACATAATACATTGCAAAGTGTTTTTAAAAGACACAACTCATAATTATCTAACTATAAATCAAGTAATCTCTGTCTGTCAAATGATCGACTTCACACTTGGCGGGTGTATTGCTCAGGACCCAAGGGAGTGCTGTGTTGAATGTTGTGCAATTTGGCCAGATGGTGGCGCTATAAAATTAACTTTACATTTGGGCCTGTAACTTATGAACCGCAAGTCCCAGAAAAAAAAAAAAATCTTTTTCCACCATTTTAAATTTTGTCCAAATCAGATTTTTTTGCTACTCCTACAAATTTTGAGCAATTGTAACCAAAATTGGTGCAGAACCTCTCTGGACCAAGCCGGAAAAAAGTTACCTTTCGGATTTTTAATATTCCATACAGTTTTTACATAGCTTAAAGTAGCTCAAATGCTGTGGGCAGGGCATATATAACAAAAAATGGCGTATCTGCTGAAAATTCTATGCTATTACCACCACATTTGGTGGACATGTGTAGGTATGCTGTCTTAGTGAACGTGACAAATTTGGTACCATTTGGCCAATAGGTGGCGCTGTAGCAGCATCATCTAACTATAAAGAAAGTATTCTCTGTCTGTGTATGTATACACTGTATGACTGCCCTTCGTATATCCCGAGAACCGTTCATACAATCGACTTCACACTTGGCGGGTACAAGCAGCCATACCGCGGTTCTCGACAGCGCTGCAAGCAGAACTTCGGACGGGCAAGCACTCTGAACGGGCACTGCACTGGTATAAACAAAAGCCTTTTGCAACAGCTAAATATGTATTGTGTTTGTTTTCTGCACTAAAATGAAAAAGTAACTGTCTTTAAGAACTCAAGTGAGCTAGGTGATCTTATGTGATAAGGTCTACTGTATATGCATATAACAATTCCAGTACAGAAATGAATGCAAATGTAATCTAATTTTAAAAAACAGAAATGCATACGCAGATGATTTATTATATATTGACACCCCTGCAGGCCTCATTACAGTGTGAGTCTCAATTTACCAGCAGATGGAAGAAACTGTCATGTTGACATGCAATGCAGTTTTGTGCCGCACGTTCTGAGCTGTCAACAGCGACAACAACATCATCAGTGAGCCTGACAAGCAATCCAGCAAGCATCTACAGGGTTGTATCAGCCTAAAGCTGGATCCACAGAGTGGGCTTTTAACAAACTCCATACTGTTTCGCACACGATTCTTATGAAATCTGCAAAAACAAGTGAATATTACATTGAATATTTCAGTTCTGTGGGTGGACAGTCCACAGAGAGGGCCCATGCTTCCTGGCTGATAGTCACCAGAGGTTTCAGTGGCCATCATGTGTTTCACAATGACATGGAACGGTCGCTTGACATGCAAGCAAGGGGACATCCAGCCCTCTCACTTCTTATTCCTGATTCCTCATTTTCTCTGGACTCCACAAGATTCAACTATCAGACAAGGTTGTGGGTATTATTAGACAAGGGTGAATCACAAGGCACATGGACACGAACACACACGCACGCACACACAAACAGACACACACACACACACACACACCATTCACACTGAGTTACTTTTTTCTATTTTTTAACCCATTAGAATACAATTCTAGGCCTGATCTTCTTTCTCAATCTCTTCACTAACATTTGAGTTTTTGAATATCTTCATTCCTAAACAACACACACACACAAATTTGCTACCAAAGGCATAGCAAACGGTGTGTGAATGAGTATTTAGATTAGATCCTGATGGGCAAAGTTGGCTCCTTGCATGGCAGCCTCTGCCATCAGTGTATGAATGTGTGTGTGTGTGAATGGGTGAATGCTGACATGTAGTGTAAAGCGCTTTGAGTGGTCGGAAGAGTAGAAAAGCGCTGTCCATTTACCATTTACCATTCACAAACACGCGCATTTACACCCATATAAGGCTTCGGGCCCTTATCCCACCAAAGAACCAAGTTCCTCTTTCTTTATGTATTGCTCAAGTCAGACAAGGATGACTCAGTGCGGATATTAATCATGTTATTTTTTTGTTATCTTCACATCTCACTCTGCTAAGTCCGCCTGTCATAGCCACAGTTAGCCAGTGTCTATTTTTAAGAATCTGAGAACTTAAAGACTGGTTAGACTTCTTAAATGTTAAAAACAACATCCCTAAAGAACATGCCGTCCGTTTGACGCCGACAATGTGTTGTTGAAAGGAGTTCATTATCATACATTTGCGTATTTGAGCCCTTTTATGTTATTCATCATTAAGGTATACCTGAAAATGTAGACCAATATTATTCATTCTGCAACTCCCTTTAGACATCTCAGGATGTGAGAAAGTAAGTTAACAGGCTTTTTCACAGATGAGCCAAAATATGAAATACAGGTGGACAAGTCCTACTCCGACTCAGGAGAGACTGCTGATTTACAGTACCAGTGTGTTTAGCAAGTGCAAAACACGGTTAAAAAGCAGATAGAATGTAATTGCTGTGATAATATAATGACAATTGTTTTCTTGGCTGCTGTCAGGGCAAATGTCATTTGATAATTTATGCAGTAAACTCCTGACACATGCACCACCTGCTGGTCAGGCAGTTTACTAAGAGAACATTGTTCAGTCGGCCCCTATAGAGGTGAGGTGGGGATGTGGGTGCTGACCACCTGGGACCCAACCATGGAAGCAAACTGCTTGTTGTGGACTTTGACACATTGTATATTCAAAAACAGATCAAATACTTTTCCCGATTGAAAGACAGTTTAAAAGAAGAATAAGTATTCAGATCCTTTGATTAAGAAAAACTACCAATACATTGTAAAACTACTCCACTAGAAATAGAATCCCTGCATTCAAAACAGAACTACTGAAGCTACAGAACACTGTACACCAAAACAACCAAAGAACAGTTTCTTCCAGCAGGCCGTCACTCTGATGAACACTTAAATCACTCAATACACTGTCACTGCCGTTTTAGATTAAAACTCTTACAGTCTATAATGCACACATTATTGTAATATGTACATATTGTCTGTCACGGTCAATATAAATCCTACACACTGTACATACAGTATATAGACATGTATACATGCTGTACATAATCATCTAGTCCATGTATATCCATCAGTATTTTTTTTGCAGTATTTGTATAGTTTACAACTTCCAGAACACTTAACTTATATTTTATTTTATTATCTTATTCTTATTTTATTGTTGGTCATCTGTGCATTTTTATA